>CALNHX010005442.1:0-106899 GCA_940337035.1 Agriotes lineatus
ACATAAAGTTCTATAAATTTATGTAGAAAATATCAAGAGAGTTGTAACATAACATAACATAACATTGCAATTTTGATCAACTTTGCAAGCCTGCAATTTTAAATTAAAATTTTAAACAAAATACCTGAAAGTGCAAAAAATAATCTGGTATCTTTCAAAGTTTGAAACCACAATCTCGACCGTCAGAATATCTTTGCCAATTGGATTGATTTCACTGCATTATTTTTCATTATCAACGTTTTTCCATTGACTAAAAACACTAGGGAATGTACGTAGATTAAAACATACATCTTTTCAACTACGAAAACAAATTTCAATTTTAGAATGATTAAATTAGTGTACAGTTTAGTAACAAATAATACCCACATTAATACAATTTTTTTAAAACTGACTGCACCGGGAAATTTGTTTATATTCCTATAATAACGGGTGTTCATAAACAGTCGTCATCCCAGTTGCCTTAAAAAACAAAATGTTATGTCTTTGATTAATTCGTACAACACAATGAAACGTCATTGAGTACTGTCATAGCGCGTTTAGGTTTGTTCAGTTTTGAAATCATGTTTACGCCACAACAGAAAGCATTTATGCTCGAAAGTTATTTTCGCAATGGAGTACTGGAAAATGGTGAATGGCAATACTCGATCGAAGCTTCTAAAAATGAATTCAGATTGAGGTTTCCAAATGTAGTGTTTAACCACAATCAGTTTAGGAAGCAGTTGAGCAGATCACTTGCAAATTTTCGGGAAACTGCTTCAACTGATAAACATCCGGGAGGTGGAAGACCTCGAGTTCGCACGGGACATGTTGTCAATATGGTCAGAAACGCGATCGAAGAGCGACCTACATCTTCAGTTCGAAGGCTTTCCCAAGAACTAGGCATTCGTAAAACAAGTTTGTACAATGTTTTAAAAAAGGATATTCACTCGCATCCATACAAATTACAAATGTACCAGGAGCTGTTAGGTCCAGATTTTGAGAAAAGAGTTCAGTACTGTCAGTGGTTTAACGAAAATTTGAACAACAATGATGTACTCGATAAGACATTTTTTTCGGACGAGGCCTGGGTGCACTTGAATGGTTACCTTAATGCACAAAATATGCGTATGTGGGGAACCGAAAACCCTCATTACTTTAGAGAAGCAACGATGCATCCTGTTAAAATAGGGTTGTGGTTAGCAGTAAGTCGTAGAAGAATAATAGGCCCAATATTTTTTGAAGAGAATATAAATGCTGAAAACTATCGGAACATCATCTTAGAACCGTTTATAAATGAACTTCACGACGACGAGTTGCAAACCGGATATTTTCAACAGGATTCTGCGCGTCCGCACGTTGCTCGTGTTACTTTAAATTATTTAAGAGAATTTTTCGATGACCGTTTAATAAGTAAAGACCTTTATCCGCCACGTTCTTGCGACCTTACGCCTTTAGATTATTTTGTGTTTCCGTACATTAAAAATAATGTGTTTAGAAATCCAGTACACACATTGGAAGACTTGAAAAACAGCATTCAACATCAGTGCGACCAAATAACACCAGATATGCTTATAAATGCATTTGAAAGCATGAAGCGAAGAGTTAATTTGTGTATTCAAGAAAATGGTCACCATTTCCAACAGTTATTGTAATCTCAGTTCAGTTCGGTTTACTTTTGACACATTGTTTGACAGTTAATAAAACTTGCTGTTGTAAATAATATTGTTTGCTTTTTTTCTGAATTTTAATAGACATACGTTTCCGAATTCAAAACCTACTGGGATGACGACTGTTTATGAACACCCGTTAGAATGAATAAACAAACTTTGCTCCAGAATATTTATTCAGGATGCAATTTCCTAACAAAGAATGAGAAAATGTCACTAAAAACGATAACGACAAAAAGTCACTAAATATAGCCTGTAGGCAAATCGAAACAAACCTTCTAAAGCCCCATTTTCTCAAACACACACGGCCCATGTCCAGACCTTCCGAGCTGCCACACCACAAAAAAACAAAGCTTCTTTGAGCTGCGAGTTCGCCCACATCTAAGTTCATAATTTGGTCCCACGACCAAAACTGCGTATTGGTAACGCCCATAGTCCTTTGGTACTCTTCCAGAGGGGGCTCGATTAGAATAACGTCAAATTTACCGTTCAACGATTTGAGATCATACGTGTTCAGGTCACACTTTAAATACATCGGAGGATTGGCAGTTTTCGCAATAAGTTCGTCCTTCAGCTTAATTAGCTCCCGAAGTTTTGGATACTCTTCAAATCGATCTGCTAGTCCTACGTCCCGAATGAAGTTCTGTGGACGCTGCCCAGTGTCGACGAAGTGCTGGCAGTAGTCGTTGTGTGGATTTGATGACTGTGTACCCTGCAGAAACATACTTTACTATATAGCTAGAACTCAAGCTAACAATTACCTTAAGAAAGGTAGAAGAGTCTCTGTAAACGAGCTCGTCGGAAGTGTCGCCCTTCGACTCATTTTTATCTGACGATTCCTCCTCATCGGCGTCCTTCTTCCTCTTGCTGCGAACATCCGACGACGTACCCAAAACCTGCCTTAATTCATCAACCCCCGAAACTCCCAACTGAGATGAGAAAAGCAAGTGTTTGAAAATAGAAAGCACGAGAATTGCGATTGCTACGCCTTTCTAACCTCGTGATTTGGAACTTACTGTTTGTGCTAAGAGCTGCTTACGTTTTTTCGATCTTTCCCGCAATTCTTTCAGCATATCACCCATTTTCACTGGAAAACTGTTTATTTATGCTGGACATATAACGATATAACCTTTCCAGCTTCGCTTGCTGTCAGGTTTAGTTACTTTTACTACATGTAAGTGGCACTAGTGCCAGAATGAATTTGTGTTTTGCAATAGCCAACTATATAAAAATGAATATAGCACTTTATAATTTTGATTTATTTTCTCTTCGAAAAAATGAAGTAAAAACAGATTTGGTAGTAATAATAATTATTAAAACAAGTATGACAACTTAATACATGAAGAAGAAATCGGAGAAAATTATGAGCTTATACCAAATTTTGTTTTCTGTCAATCCTAATACTATTTTTCGATTTCCAACTGTTGCTGATTTCTAATGTTGAAAAATGGACTTCAAATATAATTTACTCAAAGATTTGCTTATGCAAACTAATAAAACAACCAGAAGTTAATGTAGACAAAAAATCCAAAAAAATATATTAGGTACATTTGAAAAAAGTTGCCATAACAAAGATACAGATTAGAAGATTATAGCGTAATGCTCTGTGAACTATTGAATTATGCATTACTTTTTAAGCTCTTCTTTATACTAGTACCTTTTACTTATCGGCAGTAATAACCATAGCAATAAGGGAACCTCGATAGGCGAGTGCGGCGATCGCTTGCAGTCGAGGTCACAGAGGTTTATCGGGAGTCTGTGGCCGATGGTTCGAATCCGGACCTCGGCAGTTGTCAGCTCCAGGAAACCCCTTACCATAGGTTAGGTTAAGGGTAGTTTAAGGTGGTTTAAGGTAGTGGTAGTACACTAGTATGCACAATGGGCCCGGAAAAGTGGCCAAAGTGCTGTAGGACGTAAATTCCACAATCCACAATCCACCATAGCAATAAGAACTAACAACAATTTCCATTGGTTGAAATACAAATAGACACTCCCATTTTGCGGTATGATCCCATCTCCTAGATTAAACTGTCATTTTATTATTATTATTATTATTATTAATGCCTTTATTAATTTTATATCAACTACAATAACAACATTTATTTATATCTGAGGCGAAGTTCAGCCTAGGCGCCATGCCAGCGCCCGCTGCTCTTCCACTTAACCCCTTTTCGCGCTATATTTGTGACAAACAAAATTATTGGTAGAAGCAACGCAGCCAGAGAGTAGAATAATAGCTATTTACTATACAAGTGGGATAACAGTATCATTAATATACGTGTGTGTAAGCACACAAGTATATTAATGATGCATTATCACACATGTATTGTACAAAATTTTATCTACGACTGCCTAAAATTAAGAAAAGTGCATTAAGAGAAATGTCAGATTTGTCATTTTCAAAAATATTTTAGTAGGCAAATGTCATTATGTCATTCATTTGACACTATTTCAGTTAGGTAATGAAGTCATTACACAACTCAGTTGCGTAATAAAACCATTACATAACTGAGTGGTGTAATGAGCTTCATTACCCAACTGAAATAGTGTCAAATGAGTGACGTAATGAGTTACTTATCCCACTGGAGTAGATAATAGCTATTTATGCAACAAGTGCTAAAAGTTTACGTTTATGCACGAGACATGAAAATTATGAAACGAAGCCGAAGGCTGAGTTTCATAACATGTTTCGTGCATAAACGACTTTTAGCACGTGTTGCATACAATATTTTATCTAAGACCTTAATTTTACTGTTATTAATCCATAAATATCGATTTAACAAAGGTTTGCATCTACGCCACTTCTAATTTATGTCATAAAAAACAGTAGGCCATGCCGAGCGGGCGAAAGTTTGCGAATGACAGTAGTCAAGGTCATTTACGAAATGTAATTATTAATACTCCACATCTGACTGTATTCATTACATAACGCTTTAATTATTTCAAAAACACTTTATCTGTAACGCAAGAAGCAACTAGAATAACTTTACAACTTCACTTCCAGTTCGAAATTGTAGTTTTATATCCTCACTTCACTTTTAGCACATGGGCTAAAAGTAAACAGCTGATTTCTTTAACCACGGTAAACTATAAAACGTCTCTTTTAGTGAAACAAGCTACCTCTAAAAAGCCTACTTTAAGTGGTGGTCGTAGATAAAAAAATATGTATGTAACTCGTACGAAAGCGAACTTTTAAACTCGCCAACTGCGCCACGACCGTGCTCGAATTGCACGGGCTTTTGCTGCGTTAGAAAGACACCATACTATTCTGTCCCATTTATAATGTTAACCCTGTATCTGTTAAGTCTCATTTTCGTCAAGGGTAAAGCCTGATCTATGTGCTAATTACTACTTTTATTTATATATTAGCTAAAACAAAAATTAACCATTTTTTTGTAAGGTGCTCAGTCTGCATATATTTCTCTGAATTTTTCTCGCTTTCATGCCAGGTAGATATATAATATGCATGCAAAATATCGTTTTTATCCAACAAATAGTTTTTGAGTTATACCGCCAACAGACAGACCGGAATTGAGAAAACCTGTTTTTCGTCATCTAGGAGCCCTGAAGCGTGAAGATCTGAAGAAACCTCGAAAAGTGATTTTTCGCTATTAAAATACTTCCTTCGTTTTCAGACGGCGGAAGTATAAAACCTGACATGGATTCCCTGGGAAGTATTAACCTCTCTCTAACGGTTTCTAAGGGCTTCGTTCAACAACCTGGGACATGACACTTGCTTTCCGCAAAAAAACTACAGGACCTTTCAGGGGTCGCCAAAAACCATTGGTTTTATTAATTAAAAGGGACCCCAAAACCGTTCCCAGATATAAAAGACCTATAAATGAATTTCCTTAGGTTAAACCATGTGAAATATTGATTTTATCGCAAATTTGCTACCCTTTTTACCATAACGTGAGATTATAACGGCTTAAAAGGAGTGATGTCCTTTTTCAAGACTCCCGGCCTAAGTCGTTTCGTCTTACACGGCAGCAGGAAGAAGACTGGCCATTTGCAAAAAAAGCTCCGAAACACTCACTGTACTTTGAAGTGCCAATACACAAAAATTAGTCAAACTAAAAGTAGGTAGCCTGCTCCACACACAGGGACTTAAGGCGACCTAGCTTTTAGTATACAGCATCGCTATATTTGAAAGATGAGATCTTTAGAACCTATCAAAATGACAATTTACGAAGGCTTGGAATGTAAATGAAAGGTTGAAGACTTTCAAAATGAAACTGTTAGAAGCAGCGAAAAGCAAAGACGAAAGATACAAAGAGATGCAATAAAGTGCAAAAACCCCATAAAAAACAAAGCACGCAGCCATGGAAAGATTTTGGAAGACAACTACTTTCGGGAGTATAGAAAAGTGAAGACTATACTAATTTGCAAAAAAAAATTGTATTTCGTGTTTCATCTTGAAATGTTAGATGCTTCGCTCAAACTCATTTATTAGTATACTTGGCGCATCCTAGAGCTTACCTAAATGCTCATAAAGTCAGTAGCACAATATTAAAATGTCCCATAAAATGTGTACAGAAGTCGTTCACCTTTCTATGCTTCTGACGGTACTTCTGGAAAACTGCTAAACAAATATTCAATATAAAAGGAAATCGAATTAGAAGCACAAAGAAAAAAAGACAACCATTTGAAAACAGATATATTAGAAACGTGGATATATTATTTTGAGAACGGTTTAGGTAGTGAAGGAGGAAACGCAGTAGCTTCTATACAAAACAGCATTCAAAGAAATGGGAAGAGGGGGGGGGGGGCGCAGGAAAAGATAAAATAGCACCAGAACTGATAAAGAAAGGAGGAGAGATAGTTATTCACTGGCTCAAAACGCTATACAATCAATTTTGGAAAATATGAGCAATACCAATAATGGGCGAAAACTATCATAGTAGGTACCAATCATAAGAAAAGGGACATTATACACTGTAAAAATTATAGAGCGATATGCCTATTCTTATATGCGCGAAAAAGAAGAATTCCTGAAATAAAGCTAAGAAGCGAAAGTGAAGAAGAATGAGAAGAAAAGCAAGCGGTAATGGTAATGCGAATTACATCAATTTGCAAATAAAAAATATTACACGCACTATTTGAACCCAGCGCCTGCGAAAGCTGCGTAACCTGCCCGTTTATCCCATCCTGCCACGGAGGAATGCCTCACATCTGCGCGATGCGACTGCATTGTATTCAACGCGCTTATTGTTGCCCTTTTTGTCACGTTTACAACATTTATTGTGTATCTGTTGGGTTCCAATTTTGTCAAGGGTAAAGCGTGATTTACGTTCAAATTATTACTTTTATCTGTTCCTCAGTTAAAGCAAATATAGACAACATTTTATTTTTTAAAGTGATCACCCTATATATACAGTGTGGTCCATTAAGTGTGCAACAAATGGGAAATTTTTTTATTAGTTGTACAATCGAAATTTAAATATTGCCAAAAGTTAGTGCATGTTCGATAACCATATCAGATGCCCTTAGAATGGCTTCAAGTCAAACAATATACAGGGCAGGACAAAAAATATGAAATTCGTTCAAGAACAAAGTTGCCTTATTTCAAAAAATATAGCAAAATTTTATTGAGAAAAGTTGTTTAGAATTAAAAGTTATGCTCAAATACAAAGTCACGGCCTCCTATTCGAATTTTAATTCTTTTTTGGAAAAAATTTTTTTACCCCCGTATGATACATATTTTTATTATTTTGATTTTATATGTATTTAAAGTAGCCACAACCACATCCCTTTTAAATAACTTTTAGCAACTTGAAGCGTATTTATAAAATTTACTTGGATTTATATTTTTTTAGGTAAGCGTCCACTTCATGTTTGTTGCAACGATATTTAACAGAACTTTAGAATTTCGCAAATATTCTTCTTAACAAGGCAAATGCTTTACTAATAATAATTTACATATGAAAAACTCTTAATAAAATCAGAATAATAAAAACATGTATCATACGATGATAATACAAGATTTTACAAAAAAAGAATCAAAATTCGAATAGAAGGCCGTGACTTTGTATTTGAGCATAACTTTTGATTCTAAACAACTTTTCTCAATAAAATTTTGCTATATTTTTTTAAATAAGGTAACTTTATTCTTGAACGAATTTCATATTTTTTGTCCTGCCCTGTATATTGTTTGACTTGAAGCCATTCTAAGGCGAAGCCGGACAACTCGGCGCCGCCATCTCGGCGCCGCCACTTCGGCGCCGCCATCTCGGCGCGGTGCCAGCTCGGCGCCGGGACAACTCGGCGCGGAGCCATCTCGGCGCCAGCCAACTCTGCGCGAGGCTATCTCGGCGCCGAATTCAAATTTGCAAACTACATTGTGCACTACGTAAAAATTATTATAGAAAAATAATAAATAACGTGATCGCCAAAAAGCTGTCATCAAATGAAAAAAAAACTATTGAGAATTCCTTGGAAAATCAAACACTGGCGATCAGAGGTAGTTGCAAAGTGATTACAAATGAGCCAAACAAAAGTTGTCACATGACTTCCGTTATCAGTAAAATTTTACGTTTTTTTTAAAATAATTACGAAGCATGCATTTACTATTCAAGATAGTGACACATTTTACGAAAAAAAGTTTTCTGGCCTTGAGATTGTTCAGTCAGCTAAAACTACCACACAATAAAAAATATCATTGAAATCTTGCTTAAATTCCGAAAAATAGCACTTTTTGGATTGACACAATTTTGAAAAACGCCATTTTCTAAGTAAAGTGCTTTTTATGTGACAAATATTTCTTTAATGTTTATTTTCCAAATCAAAGAATTTTATTTTTAACAATTTTTTTTATTATGTAATAAAAAACTTTTTGAAAAATGTTTGTTTTTCCATAGCCGTCTTTGTTAAAAGTAAAATTCTTTGATATGGGACCTAAACATAAAAGATAATGTGAGAGATCAAAGTTGGCAGAGGATTTTGAAATTTGGTATAGGAACCTAGATGTTGATTTTAAACAACTTCTCTTAAACTTTTTGTCGTATTTGCTACATAAAAGACACGATAGTCTACAGTAATAGTTATTTACCTAACAAGTTCGTAATTTTCCCAAATGAACACTGCATGTAGTGCGAATTCGGAAAAATTCTTCCCGAAGGAGTTAGGTACAATGTTTTTTGTAACGAATAACTGAAAATATTTAAAAAAATTAAAAACTTATTATTTAGTGTTTTACTAATTTACTGAGTTGACAGCACAAATCACTAAACTTTTATACCTATCCTACTCACCTGTTAGTTTTTGTCGACGTTTACAGCGCCTCTGGCGTTTGCAGGAGCATTTAAACCAACGAGGGACAATCCTCTATATAATAAAGGAGAATGATCCAGACGTGTGTGTCCCGAGGGCCTCCTTGGAGAGGGGCAATACCCCGAGGGCCACCTTAGAGATGGGCGGAGCCCGAGGGCCCCCTTGGAGAGGGGCGGGGCCCTGAAGGACCCCGTGGAGAGGGGCGAAGCCCCGAGGGCCGCTTTGGGTCAAGGGCGAAGCCCCTAGGGCTCCCTTGAAGAGGCGCGGATCCCCGAGGGCTCCCTTGGAGAAGAGCGGAACCCTGAAAAATCCCTTGGAGAGGGGTGGAGCCCCGAGGGCCCGCTTGGAAATGAGCGGAGCCCCGAGGGCCCCCTTGGAGATGGGCGGAACCACAAGGGCCCCCTTGGAGATGGGCCAATGTAATAGGCCTAAAAATGGTGGTAAATTGAATAGAATAATCCGCGCAATAGCGCGCGCAGCCCGGTTTATTATATACATTTACAAAAAACACAATTCCCCTAGTTTTTGTTGAAAAGTAAAAAACACCGCAGTGCGGGAAAAGTAACTTTCGGCGTATCGGGAATGACCGGGAAATATGAATTTTGAAGTATGAGTACAAAAAATAGTTTTCACCAAGCAGGGCTGAACCCCAAAAAATTAAAATTTAAATCGAGAATTTTTTACCTTTTACAAGAGTCGATTCACCTATCCGGGGACAGACTGTATATACAGGGTAATTTTTAAGTTGATTCTTTCCTTTTGCCAGGATATAAAGCTAAAAAAAGTAAGCCATTTACCACTTTTGCGAAATATCAAAACTAACGGAGGTACAAGGTGTTAAAGTTTCAAAATATGAACTAAAATTACTTAACGAAAATTAAACTAAACTTAATCTAACTTAAATGATTAAAATTATCAGCATTCGCTTCTACACACACATTCCGCGTATAAGAGCGATGCGGCAGCGGCATTTTGACGACACTCCCAGTAAATAATAAGCATATTCACTCATTCATTATTTTCATAAACATGAGCCATTATTGCAGCAATAACATTAAGAAAATTACAATGGAAAACTAGTTGACAGATCATTACTTGACAACAGAGATAAACAAAAATAAAATTGTCCAGCCGCCTTTGCGCCAAAGTTTAGTTTTTAATTTGAAACTTTAGCACCCTGTACCTCTGTTAGTTTTGATATTTCGGAAAAGTGGTAATTAAAAAAAAATACTTATTTTTTTAGCTTTATTTCCTGGTAAACGGAAAGAATCAATTTAAAAATCACCCTGTCTATAAATATATATACAGTGTGTCCCCGGATTGAGTTCACTATAGGTATAATCGACAAAAAAATGTACAATTCTATTTTAATGTTTTGGGATCCCGCCCTGCTTGGTCTGAAAACAATTTTAAGCCGAGTTTTAATTTTTAGAAATCAAGTCGGCCATGAGAAATGTGAAAAAACTATTTTCTATTTAGGTAAACTACCCTTTTTGTTCATGATACGGCAAAATTTTGTTAAGAAAAGTTGTTTAGAATGATAGTTTATGGTCCTATACAAAATTTCAGAAAGATCTGTCGACTTAGAAAAAACCGTTTATTTTAGATAATTGTATTCAATTTTCAGGTAAACTACCATTTTTGTTTATGATACGGCAAAATTGTTAAAAAAAATTTGTTTAGAATGATAGTTTATGGCCCTATACAAAATTTCAGAAAGATCTGTGGACTTAGAAAAAAACGTTTATTTTAGATAATTGTATTTAATTTTCAAGTAAACTACCCTTTTTGTTCATTATACGGCAACATTTTATTAAGAAAATTAAGGCCTTGTACCAAATTTCAAAAAGATCTGTCGACTTAGATTAAACCGTTATTTTTTAGATTAAACAAATTGCATTTATTAAAAATGACGGTTTCATCTAAGTCGACAGATCTTTCTAAAATTTTGTATAGGGCCACAACTTCTCATTTTAAACAACTTTTCTTAATACAATTTTTCCGTATCATGAACAAAAAGGGTAGTTTACCTGAAAATAAAATAGTTTTTGCTTTCCTGTCAAGGCCTACTTGTTTTTCAAAAACTGAAAATATCTTAAAATTCTTTTCAAACCAAGCAAGACCGAATCCCAGAACCTTAAAATAAAATTCAAAAATTTTTAGTCCAACTCACCTCTTGTAACATCAATCCTGGGACACACTATTGTATTTTCTTTTCAGGTAAACTACCCTTTTTGTTTATAACACGGCAAAATTTTACTAAGAAGAGTTGTTCAGAATGGGAAATTATGGCCCCATACAAAATTTCAGGAATCAAACCGTAATTTTTAATAAATAAGTACAATTTTAACGGTTTAATTTAAGTAGGTAGACCTTCCTGAAATTTTGTATAGGGCCATAATTTATCATTTTGAACAACTTTTCTTGGTAAAATATTGCTGTTTCATGAACAGAAAGAGTAGTTTACCTGAAAAGAAAATAGTTTTTGCTTCACTGTCAAGGCCAACTTGTGTTTTCAAAAACTGTAAATATTCTTAAAATTCTCTTCAGACCAAGCAGGGCGGAATCCCAAAACATTAAAATAAAATTGTAATTTTTTTTGTCAATTATACTTATAGTGAACTCAATCCGGGGACACACTGTACTACATATATAAAAAAATATTGGTAATGTTTAAATTTCACTTTATACAGGATGGCAGCTTGTCCGAAAACCTATTTAGCCCGTATTAGATATATTGAGTAATTTTTACTTAGTTAAAAGTGGCGTTTTTCGAAGTTGTGTAAATCCAAAAAGTACAATTTTTCGGAAATTAAGCAAGATTTCCATACGATTTTTATTATGTGTTAGTTTTAGCTAACTCAACAATGTCAAGGCTAGAAAACAACTTTGTTTCGTAAAGGTTGTCCCTATCTTGGGTAGTAAATTAATTTTTCGTAATTATTTTTAAAAAATGTTGAATTTTACTGATAACGGAATCACGTGACAACTTTTGTTTGGCGCATTTGTAATCACTTTGCAATTACCTCTGGTGTTTGATTTTCCAAGAAACTTTAAATATTTTTTTTCATTTGATGCCAGCTTTTTGGCGATCACTTTATTTATTATTTGTTTAAAATAATTTTCTTACGTAGTGCACACTGTAGTCTGCGAATTTAAATTCGGCGCCAAGATGGCCTCGCGCCGAGTTGGCTGGCGCCGAGATGGCTCCGCGCCGAGTTGTCCCGGCGCCGAGCTGGTCCCGCGCCGAGATGGCGGCGCCGAAGTGGCGGCGCCGAGATGGCGGCGCCGAGTTGTCCTAGACGGGCATCTGATATGGTTATCGAACATGCACTAACTTTTGGCAGTATTTAAATTTCGGTTTTACAACTAATAAAAAAAATTCCCATTTGTTGCACACTTAATGGACCACACTGTATATTTGACCGAAAGTATATTCGGTTTTGTTCCAGGTGGACATTTAATCGGCATGCAAAATATAGACTTCCTACAACAAATAGTTTTTGAGCTACACCGTCAACAGACAGAAGATATTGATGAAACATGTTTTTCGTCATCTAGGAAGTAGTGATCCTGAAACGTAAATATCGAAAGGTGATTTTTTCACTATTGCAATACTTTCTTCGTCTAAAATACGAAGAAAATAATAAACGAAGCCAGAATAGATAAATAAATAGTGAATAGCATAAATAAGTCTACTATAATACCATCTCGGGCAAACGGGAAAAAAACAAACAAACAAAGCTAAACATCTGCATAGCTATAGACAGAGTGGTCCTGAAATAGGTGATCAAAATCTAATGTCCACGGTTAACTAAAACATAGACTTTTATCCGTCTAACCAATAAATGTCTAACACGCTCAAAGATTCCTGGCGTATTTCTTATAACTTCGCAGTTGTTGGTGGAATTGGTCCATCTCAACCAATCCATCGATCAGAAAATCTTTCATTTAGATATTCTCAGGCAGTTCTGCTGAAATGCGCGGGTGAGCCATCATGCATTAAATACATTCCATCACGTACTTTAGGTATCAGAACGTCATCCAGTAGAGAAGTTAGTTCATATTCTAAAAGGTTCCTATAATTTTTACAGTTGAGAGCAGGTGGTAAAAAGCATGGACAATTAAATTATCTGCTGCGATGCCCACTCAAACATTTAAGAAAGATGTTCATCGAGGTCGAAATTGAATAATAAAATGTGGATTTTCGTCTTCCCAATGATGATTATTGTGAATATTTACAATTCCGTTTCCTGTAAAAATAGTTCCGTATGTAAAAATTGTTCTGTTGTGAAAATCAAGTTGCAAACGATATTCTAAAAACTATTTAGCATACTAAAGCCGCTCGGGATAGTTACCTTTCGAAAGTGGCTGTACTTGCTCTACATGGTAGGGATAAAGTTGTTTTTTCAAAACTCCTAACACTGATTGATGAGATATACCAATTTCAGCAGCAATCTGTCTGGTACTCGTTGCTGAACTTTGCTCTACTCTTTTAAATACGTCTTCTTCCATATTTACGGTTCGTATATTTCTTTGAACACCACGATCAATAGCATGAATTTTGAAAGATCCAGTCTTTCGGAGTTGTTGATGAATTTTGGTAAAAATGTTCTTAGCAGGGCAATGAGGCTGTGGAAAAGTTTCCCGATACAGACGTTGAGCCAAATTTGCACACCCATAAGTAAAATGAATTATGGACATCTACTCCTAATAACAAGGAAAGATAACAGATCATCAAAATGAGTACTTAAGGCAAAGGCAGGAAGAAGGACGGAGGCCGAGCGAAAGACCAAGGAGAACATGAATGTACGATGTAGAAGAACTACTCCAGATTCACCAAATCTTCACACTGTTCGGGTGGGAGGTTTGAACTCACTACCTGCCGATAGTGCAAACGCTTTACCAACCGGTCACGCGCTCTTCACCATAATATTCGAAAGACACCTTTCCCATAAATAAGCGCTAAATTTAAATAGAATATTGCTATTCGCAAACCGGTTGCATACAGCTGAATTTTATTTAAAATTTTAAAAAAATTGACTCCTCTCGAATTTTTAATTTGTAACATATGAAATGATCGTGTATTCTTAAGTCATTTTACCGCACATACCGGCGTCTTCAGAAGATATCTAGAAACTTATGTTATCGTCGTCTGCTTCCATATAAATACCTCTAGGCACCTACCGGCTGACTAATAGTCATGTTTATCGGATCTGGGTTAACTGTCATTGTCGTTGTCATAAGTTTATATTATAATCTGATATGAAAATTGTAAAGTTTGTTGTTTCTAAAGCTTGCTGTTGACATTAGTTTTGCTTTCCATGGCCAATCCTTATGTAATTTCCTTTTGAACACATGGTACACACAAACACCCTAACATTTTCAGGGGGTTTACTCTATTAAAAGTGAAAATGGTAACCCGAGAAAGGTAGATGAACAAATAAAAAATAATGGAAGAGAATATTTAAAGAAATCACGAATACAGAGAATGACACAAAAATTGGAAGATCTGTAAGTGAAGTTCCACCATTTAACCAGAATGAAATAAGTGAGGCAGGCAATAACATGAGAAGAAATCACAAAGCCCAGAAAAAGTTTCAATTGAGGCATTTAAAGCTCTGAAATAAGTTAGAATAGTGATGACTTCAATACTGGTTGTACGGATGTAAAATTAGAGGAAAATGAATGACGAGTGGAGGCAGAAATGCATTCTATCGATTTTCAAAGAAAAATACCATGCCAAGATTGTGCGAAATATAAGCTAATAAAATTGATAAGTCGCACCCTGACATTGTTTGAAAAGATGGTAGGAAGGGATAAACATTCAACAATATATCACACAAAGCCAGCTAGGTTTCATGCCAACAAAACGGACTATGAGTGTCACCGTTTCCGTCAGAGCGCTTATGGAAAACATCAGAAGAAAGAAGCTGTCTCAGAACTCTGCTAAATCATTTGGTATGTCTTGAAAAAAATAGAAAGTTGATCAAAGATGCGTCAACATTATCTAAAGCATGTATAGGGGATGTAAGATATATGTAAGGACTCATTCCGGACAGCAATTTCCAGTTGGGATTGAACTCCGCCAAGGCTGGCTGTCGCCACATTAGATAAATTAAGAAATGAGGATATAAGAAACAAAATTAAGTCTACTGATACCAACCTGAAGGTAAGGGCGTGTAGACTGAGACAAAGGAGACATGTACAAAAAAGGACCAAGAAAACTTGTTAAAACACGCAAACGTCGTTACGCCATGAATTTAACATACACAAATACTCAACCGTTAGTTACCCGAAAAAACGACCCACAACGGAAAATTCTCGGATCCGTTGCCTCAACTATGTTACAATGGGCTGTAACAAAAGTTGCCGACTAAGACTCAGACGGAGAAAGGGAGGTTCATTACGACCTTAATTAAGGTAGCACCCGGTAAACGAAATAAATACAGAGTGGTTAAAAAAGAGCTACATCTAGTTAGCTGTGAATTTTTGGTGTAAAATGAAATATGCCGCTCTCGCGTAATGGCGTAATGTTGTTATGCGGTAGAAATAACATAACCTGCTTTTAAATAATTTTTAAATGGGTTCGTGCTCTTTAGTTTGTTCTGTGGTGTACTACAGTATTTTCGTTTACTTTCAAAGTGCATGTTAATGAATTATTCAACAAAATGAAAATTGTTAAGAGTAAGACCCGCTTAAAAGTGATTAATCCTTTATTTTTTACAGAAAAAACAAAAATACTACTAGAATTATGTTTTAAATAATAGGGAATATTAAAGATCGTGGTCCTGAAAAAAGCTATTTATTGCTTCTCTAAAGTAAGTCTTCGAAGTGATCACCATTTTGTTGAATACATATTGCCACACGACGTTCAATGTTGTCGAAGATATGCTGCAATGTGAGCGGTGTTATTTCGTTGCATTTAATTCTAATACGATCCATCAGCTCCTCCAAGTTATTAATTCTTTCTTTGTAGACCTCGTTTTAAGATGTCCGAAAATGGAGTAATCAAATGGCGTAAGATCTGGTGAATTTACTGCCCAAATTCTTCTGCTCAGTACTCGGTTGGGGAAAAACTCTTCAAGCAATTCCAATTTTTCTCGAGATGTGTGTGCCGGGGCTCAGTAAAGAAACTTAAGTCTAGAACGTCATTGTTTAAGTTTTCTTGAAAAAAGTTACAATATTGTACCCGACTAGCATGATCTCTTGGTCGGATTTCATGCACCACAGACACTTTGTACGGATGCATGTGCAGTCGTTTCTTCAAAATACCCCGAACACTACTAATAGGAACACCCGTTTGAGCTGACATACGACGTACTAATGTTTGCGGATTCTGTTCGACAAGAGTCTCCACATTTGCAATGACATTTGGGTCAATGAGCGGTCTTCCAGAAGATTTGCCTCTTTCTACGCTTCCTGTCCTCTGAAACTTTTCCACAACGTGACGAATATGGTGTTGCAAAACAGTATCTTCAACAATTCTATTGGGAAACTGCAATCGGAACTGTTCGCATAGGTATATTGCCATTCCCCATTTATAAACTGTCCCGATCGGAAATATGAATATATTTTCTTGTAAAGTGTACATTTTGTTGTTTATACCAATTAATTAGTTATTGTTCAACGTGAGTCGTCTTCTTGTCAAAAATTGATGTTTAATTAGTGACAGTTCTGGCTAATTCAAGAACAATAAAGAATATAGCGGCACATACAAATTTACAAGCAAACAAATTTCAAAGCCAACTAGATGTAGCTGTTTTTAACCACTCTGTATGTTAATTACAAGACGCCACCACTTTTAAATTGGTAAATCCGCTCACTTAAAAGTGGAAATATTAAACGGACCTTAAAAGGTGTTTAGAGTGCTCGATTACAGCCAGAGTGCAGCATCGGTGAACTTACCTTACATGTATTTCTTCAGCTTTACCAAAACTCCCTACAAAAGAAGACACCACATCTATTACTAAATCTGCATGCAACATGAGGTATACTCAATAAAAACGCACGACTAATTTAGAATATAATGTATTGATTGGAAAAGAACAACGACAACATAGTTTTACAAAGATCAAATTAAATGCAAATGGTTAGTAATGCTTAAAACAATAGTATCGAGACGGTTGGACATAAACAGAGTCCACATACGACATTAAAAACGGTAATCGTTAAAGATACAACAAAAGCTAAATAATTTACTTTAACATCGTTCCGTTGTGAACGAACAACAAAAGTCTAAAAATAGCGATGCTACCAACTGAAGCAAACATAATCATCTAAATTTAGCGCAACTGTCGTACTACATCACACAAATCAAAAATGAAGCAACACTGAACGGAATGAAATTCACTGTAAAATTTAACAACACAGTACCTGATTTTGGAGATTTTGGAAGCCGTTATCCAGCTAAGCCGCTAGCCCGGTGAAACAGCATCTGTTTAATTTATTTGACGGGGTGCAGGAACAGGACTTTAACCAACCAATGCTGCCGAAACCACCACGGGAGAGGACATGATTGATCCTCCACGGTCGGGTGCAACAAAAGGTGCCATCAACGATGACAGATTTACGACCGGTTAAGCCTTCCCCGACATAAGCCACCGTTACGTAAAAGAGAATGAGAAATCTGCCGAAAGCGAAGTCTGAGGTCTGCCAACCTCCGATATGGGTCACACCGCTGCCATATTTCCGTTTCGTCTCTCGGATGGTTCCTCAGTGACACGACTCCAAAAAGCACCCACAAAGCAACATCAAAAGACGGCACTTAATCCAATTTCACATATAATCCAGGGAAGCACTTCAACGAAAGCTCGCTTGGAAAAATCACTTGTTGACTCTCTTAAAACGCGAAGCCAAATGTCGGGAAACTCGAACTGCATAAGGGGGGAGCGCCGAAAGACAGGCTTGCTCTCTTTCTCTAACTTATATGGAAACGTCAGTATTGCACCACATTTCATCAGATTTTCGCCTGAAAAATGGCACGCTGGAACTAAACATGTTCACATTTAACCGTGAAGGTCACAGAATTACGATACGGCTTCAATTATACGGTAAGCAACCATATGTGAATTTAAATAAAACTTTGCCCAAGATATGATGAAGTGAGCTGGAAGGCGCTAGTATTTGAAATGAACGAAATTGAGGTTTAAAACATAGCCAAACTATCAAGTTGGACTAGATGAACCGGGAAAAATACTAGTATTTGGAATGCAAAAACCGAAAAGCGCTAAATTCAAAAATTGTCCTTACAAACTATGGGAATTGTGGTACCTGAACGACGAAGAAGAAAGCGACCGAAAATAGCTATTGCTAAATGAGTGGGAAAACAATTGAGTGAACGAACCGTAACGCGGAAAACAGAACGAAATGGAAAATGCTGAGTGGTACAGCTATGAAGATGATGATGCATACAGGACAATTTCAAACCGTTCGATCAAACCTTGGCAGTGATTACCACCGATTCTAATAGTTGAAACGAACTTATAGAAATACAGGTTTAAACGTTTCAAGTTGTGATCATCTTTGTGTCTGAAAAAAAGCAACAGTTAAACTTGGGACTTGAAAAACAGTTAAAGACCTGCAACAACAATTTCATAACAACTGCAAAATGACTTCTTTAAGTGGTGATACAGTACGCCTTTATATTGACTGTCACGCCCACTCAAAAATTCCAGATGTGCTTCGGTTTGTGTTTAATGTGCTGTCGAAGAGCCTTAATATTTTTAATAGACGGAGAGCAAACGAGAGCTTTTTATCTTTTATCTCTCATAAAAAATAAAAATAAGTTAGAATTCGAGGTTTATAGAAAACAAACCAATGTAAACAGGTTCATTTTAGCGAATTCAAATCACTGTTTCCAATACAAAATGGCTGCTCTAAATTTTTTAGTTCACAGACTGCCTACCTTTCTTTTAAACAAAGATCGGTATAACACCGAATTTCAAAACATAAAAAACATTGCTGAGTACAATGGCTTTCCTTTTAAAATTATCCACAATTTGATTAGAAAACAAAAAACAAAATTGCAAGTTGGAAATTCCACGACTCTGGTCAGTCTTAAAAGTCAAGCAGCCAACGAAAAGTATATCAAAATCCCGTTTCATCCGGCTAAAAAGGGCCTCGAGAAAATTTGTAACGATTCCAACTATAAAGTTGCTTATAGTTCAAACAACAATATTCGACATTTATTGGAGAATCTAAGACAACTTACTACTACAGAAATCTGAAATTTACGAAATTAAGTGTTACCATTGTGATTCTAAATATATTGGGCAAACATGTCATAATTTTGGTATCGGTTTAAAGAGCATATAACTCATTTTAGATTCAACAGATTCGAACAACCTAGTAATATCCAACATATTTACGAAACGGGTCATAGCATCACAGAAACTGACCTAAAAATTGTAAAGGCGTTAACCTTAACAAAGCAGAAAATCTAGAGAAAAAAAACTACATCTGTTTGACTCTTTATAAAAGAACGGATACACAACTACCGCCATACGCAAAGCGCTAGACAAGACTATGATACAAATGGCTAAAGAGGAATCCCCACCTCTGAAAGGATTAGCATTTCTACCTAACGTTAAAGGCTCCACTGATAAGATAGAGAGTGTTCTAAAATGATGCAACATCAAAACTGTGTTCATGAGCAAGGAAACTTTGGGTAACAGCATCTGATCGGTAAAAGGTAAAATTCCAAGTTTAAAAACCGCTGGCGTATATCGCATTGCTTCTTCTTGCCGCTCGAGTTACATTGGACACACTGGTCGTCCCGTTGATCTAAGACTTCAAGAACATAAAGGCGATTACAAACACAAACGCATCACAAAACCAGCCGTAGCTGAGCATACCTTTACAAATGGGCACACCTTAGAATTTGAGGACGCCAGAATACTTGCCAGAATACCTCACTACTTCCTGCGAGCGAAGCCATATAGAAAAACATTCAAATAATATAAACAGATAAGATGGTTTTAAGCTTAGTAAAACGTGAACTCCTGTGATACATTATATAAAGCATTACAACCACTGTGCGTCATATGGCCACTCCCCACGGATTACGTTGCTCTCGAACGACCAATCAGCATTACGTCATTCGGCACGCCTGGCACAGAGGTCTACACCGACCTTCAGTTCTTAGTGCGACTTTCACTCTGATCACACAAGCTGCACGGTCTTGCGAAACGTTAGTGAATATGGATGCATAAACAGCAACAAAGCCAAATCTGCCTAAGTGTCCTCGTTCCCAAGGTACGCAAACAACACGAGCCACCAAAGAGCATGGCCATCGCGCGGATTCTTGCTCGCGTTCACAAGATGTAAGACACATTAATCCAGAAAATGCTGGGTTTTCATCTACAAATACTACGCGGTTTAAGCCGAAATGCTATGTTAAGAAGAAGAATTTGAGTAACCGCGAAAGCCTCAAACAGTATATTCAACAAAACAGCTAAATTCTTTTGAAAGTTTGACCATTTTTAAGAATCAAGAAGATATAATTTTTTTCGGTTTTTCATTTTCTCTGTCATCCACATTAATATGTGATATACAGAAATTCCACTACTAATAGAGCATACTGTAAGGCAATTTTTGAATTTAGCGTTTTCCGCATCTGTATTTTAAACATCAGTACTTTTCCCGTTTCATCTAGGCTCAAATTGATAGTTTAGCTATGTTTCAAAATTCAACCCCGTTCATTGCCAATACTGGAGTCTTCCGGCTCATTTAATTATATCTTGGGCAACGGTTTATTCAAATTCACTTATGGTTGCTTGCCGTATAATTGACGCATTATCTGAATTGTCAGTTTACAGGCCATTGTATCTGACTTTCAAGGTTAGATATCAACTTGTTTAGTTCTAGGATACCATTTTTCGTGAGAAATTCTAATGAGATGTGGTGCAATACTGACGCTTTAATGCTAGTCAGAGAGAGAGAGAGCAAGATAAGTAAAGCACGAGCGCTTTCCCTTTGATTTCGGCATTCAACTAACGGACTTGAAAAAGGTAACAAGTGTCATCGTTTGTTCCAAATCGTCGGAGGCCTGGGGCCTTCGTCGGACGACATCGAAATTAAGTTAAACTGTGAGTGGGTGTTATCGGTCAAGTTTTTGGTTGAGAGACGTTTGGTGCAGTTATTAGTCGAGGCCTCCGATTGATGCCTTTGGGGCGGATAATTAATGGGAACTTCTTTCGTGCTAATTGTTTTTAATACCTAAAGTTAGGTGTACCGGTACCGCAATCTCGCCTGTCGACTACGTTCTTAGTTTTCTACCCTCCATGTAAAATTAGCATCGTCCAGACCCACCCCACAGATAGCATTTAGGAGCAGTCGCTTGGGCACGGTCTGCATCATCGTTGCAATCTGTTTTTAGCAAAATCTTTGAACGTGCATTTCATGATAGATTGTATTCATTTTTAATAAACATAACTTATTCGCCAAATATCAATTCGGATATAGGAAGGGTTACGCAACACAAGACGCTCTTTTGGATGTTCTATCTTTTATTGTTAATTGTTTAGAAAATAGATTAAAATGTACTTGTATAACGTTCGATTTAAGCAGGGCGTTTGAAACGCTAAATCACAATCTCTTACTTGTCAAAATAGAAAAATACGGAGTCAGAGGACCTGCCTTAAGCTGGATCAAAGATTATCTCAGTAACCGAACTCAGCAAGTACGCGTATTTGATAATGGTACAAAGCACTTTTCCAATACGATTAACATAGAAACTGAAGTCCCGCAAGGCAGTATCCTTGGCCCTTTACTGTTTATTGCGTACTTTAATGACATTATTTATTGGGTCAGCAACGCCAAAACCAATTTGGCTGTATCAGATCTTGTCATAAATGCTAAGGATTGTTGTAACACTTTTGAAAATTACTGCAATGATAATGGTCTTATCCTAAATAGCCACAAAACTGAAATAATTAATTTTGGGCTTAAAGAGGTTGATTAAGCTTATTAGTTGTGAGTAATGGTACAACAATAAAAAATGTTGAAAAAACCAAACTGCTAGGTATTTATATAGATAGTCGATTGAAATGGTATGATCATATCGATTATATCATTAATAAGCTGAAAAAATACTGCTTTATAATTTCCCAATTAAGAAACGTTGTAACCGACGCCTGTCTAAGAATGTTTTATTTTTCTCACGTTCAAGCTACTCTGAGCTACGGCATTGTCTACTGAGGAAATTCCTATAAAATGAATGAAGTCTTGGTAATGCAAATAGAATAATTCGCAAGATGCATTGGTTGTCGTTTAACCACAGTTGCAGGGAGACATTCCGCCTAAAAAACATATTGATGGTCACGGAACTCTATACTTTAAACTGTGTTTTATATGTTAAAAAAATTGGAATCATTTTTCTGGTAATGATCCAAATCATTATAATGTTCGTCAATTAAATATTGCAATTCCCAGTCACAGATTAGACTCAACATCTAGAAGCCATATCGTCAATATGATTCGGTTATTTAATAAATTGCCCAATAAAGTAATAGTAGATTACAGCCCGAGATGGGAAGTGTTTCATTACTGTCGAGAGATTAGTTAGCTGATTGAGACGCAAAGCGTCGAAATCAGCTATTATCGCGAGACTAAGGAAACTTCCTGTCGAGGTTTGTATACTATTTTATTCGCAACCACTTTATTCTAAACAATAATTGGAAAAATTATTATATTATGATACGACAGGTTGTGACGCGCATGAATGGATCAACGAGATTCCCAGTGTCCCTACCTACTCGGCGGTCGGGAATGTACTTCGGGAAGTGAGTGCGGGAAGTAGCGGGCTGAAATGTACGACTTCCCCCACTCAAATAAGGTCAGGAATGTTAACATTACATATATGGTTGCGAATAAAAATAATTTCACACTTACATAAATACCTATAAGACCGCTGTAAGTAGATACTTAAGTACTTCATCACTATATAATATAGATGAATTTTTAAATTTGTAATAATGCAGGCATGTGCTTAAACATTATGCGATTCACTATACCTTCTACTAATTGTATGTTATAAGTGAATAAATTACTATTATTATTATTATCTCATAAGCAGAGCAAGCTGAACCTCTACAAGGTATTGTGTTTTCTATGTATAATGTTAACAACCATATGGATGCAATGCACTTTTGAACAAAGATGGGGGACCCATTCCCCACTCTAAGTTTTACGCTCTATTGAATTTGACATCTGACTGGTCGCTTCGAACACACCCTATGGGCCAGATAGTATAAATAGTGTTAGAATGTGCGGGAGTGCTGACTTTCACTGGTCATTTGGTGAAGAGCATACCTTCGGCCAACTGTCGTATTAGTTTTTCTCCAAGGCTACTGACGATGGCAGCTTAGCTGTCAAAATACGTATTTAGCGGTTGTTAAATATTTGTATAAAACCTTAGAGCTTTAAAGCTTTAAAGATGGAGACTACTACAGAAAGGCGGCACAAATATCGCAAAGAGAATGAGTGAAAAACATACAAATTAGAGAAATGATAGTAGAATATGACGAAATAGAGACAAGACAACTCAGATGGGCATTGGGCCACGTTCAGAGTATGAAAGACAGCAGGCTTCTAGAGAGAGTAATGATTAGATACTACCACATAGAAGGAAAAGAAATCGACCTAGAAGAAGATGGTATTAAGTGATTTAGAGGGTTATACAAGATATAGACATTCAATCTGGGAGGTAGATGGACATATTGAATAAAAAGAGAACGAGTAACACTCAACCCTTGTTGTGTGGACAGGTAGCATTGAAGTCAAATTACTGGACCCTTTCGTTCTGGCAAATAGGTTAACAGACCATCTCCTGCTTTTTCTTCTTTCTCGGATTACCTCGATTCATTTTCGTATCGTTCTCTATCTGCGGCCATTTCTCTAGGCTTTTTGGTGTTTTTTTCTCTGTTCTCTGCTATTCTTCCCGTTCCTCTTTCTATTGAATTTTTGGATTTTTCTGTTTTTGTTTGTCTCAGGGTCTTGTTTGCAACATTATTTTCGGTATTCGCTCTTCGTTAATTTGTATTACATGGCCAGGGGTGTAGTCGAGGGGGAACGGCGTTCCCCCACTGGTTTTTTGTTAAGTAAAAAAGAAGATTAAATTTAGTAGAAAGTTAATTTAATACAATAATTATGGCAAAAAAAACACACAAGTAAAACTTACTAAATTTACTGGCAGATTTTCTAAAATGTGCGTTGTTTCTTATTGCAAATATTAAGCGATACTAAATTGAACGTATTGTATGGCGTAGGCCTACATGGAGTAAATACTGTTGTCTGCACAAACAATTTGATAATTTATTGTTCATTCCAGTGTCATTTAAATAGTGGTATATGTTATTATTTAGAAAAATCACGTCAAACATGACTTGCTACTTGCTATGAATATATAAAGTATTAAAAACAGTTTAAATTAGAAAGTTGTAGGCTTTATATTAAATATTAAGACTACAAAACCGCAAACATCGTAATACGGAAAAATTGCACCAGAAAACATCAAAACGCATATTTTTGCATCTATACTTTTAAAAAATTTCCGGAAGAGGATCCCCGGACCCCCCCCCCTTTCCTAGGAAATATTCCATATCCCCCCCCCCCGCCACACCCCCCGGAAGTCTAGCGTTCCCCCACTGCCAATTTAGCCACTACACCACTGTACATGGCCATACCATTTCAATTGTCTTTTCTCTATGGTTGCTATTAGGAGTTGTACTTCTAATTCTCCGAGTTTTTCCGATTATTTTCCTCAGATACCTCATTTCCATCACAGTAATTTTGCTTCTGAGCGGATGGCCCGGCGAGCAAATGCTCGACTCTCAGGCGGTTGGCCCGGGTTCGATTCCCGGATACTGTAGAGGAATTTTAAAAATCGTACGCTTCTCGACTACCACGCTGACACCTGTGGTAGTCGTTAACCCCAAGCAAGGAAACTCTTTGTCAATTTCGACAGACAAGGCTAGCCACCTGCCCGACTTAATGAGTAAAGAAAGCTCATAGCACCACAGCTTTGTGGTATTAAGCATGTCACTGGCCTAATGTAAGAGGAAGAAGAAGAAATGTGAATGGTGAATAGATCAAAATAGGCCTGTTATCTAGCTCACTCGATTTAAATCCTTTGAACTATTTTTTGTGAGAAAAAATAAACTGATCGGTGTATTCTACATTTGCATTACCGGAACTCGAGAAAGAGAGTCCATGGTACTCGTACAGTGTATTCAGCACTGTGTAAAAGTAACTAGACAACAATGATTTGATTTTGAATATATATGTATGAAACATTGCATTAATTTGAATAAATGACCAACATGTTGTTTGATCTTGTATCGTCAAGAAAAGTGGAAAAATCGGTTGTTTGAACATAGCAATAGATGTTTAGCAATTTTTGCTTTTCCTACAACTTACAGCGTGACCCTCGTACACGATATGGAGTTTAAACAAACTTTATAAAATGGAAAGGCAGATGGTCAGCAAAAAGCAGCATTGTTCGTCACTTTATCGCATAGCGAAAACCTGCGAACTATAATCGATGCATTCCAAAATCGTCCGTACTGTTCGTTTCCAAAAGTAGTGCAGAAGACCAAGCCACCATTAGAGAGACGCACTTTTAAAGCCGCTAAATTGCAGTTTTAAAAGCTGCGATTCTGCAGTGCATTTAGTTAAAATTACAAAAATGGCTTGCAATTTTCTGGCCCCACGAGCCGTGGACGTGAAGGCCGCTTCCGACACTCTTTCCGAAATATCCGAAACTGGCACGGCGACCTCGGGCTGGACTTCTGGGTGGGACTCCAGGGAGGACCTGCGGGATCTAATCGCCAAAATCGGCGTGCAGGACGTTAGCGACTTGTACCAGGACCGATTTAGGGTTGACAGAAAAAAGCTGGAACACATGCTTATTGGTAAAATTGTCCTTCTGCGCCGCCTTTGAAGTTACATGAACGTTTTTCAGGTGATGACGAGGCCCCGGAGCCAGCAGACACGTTTTTTCATAAGGTAAACAGTTTTAAACATTATGTATTAATCAGTTTTTACATTTTAATTAGTTGCTTAGCACATAAGAGAGTTAAATTGAAAGAGCATTTCACGTGCTGTTATGTTATAACCAAACCTTAGGATATTTTTCTTTTTCACTGCACATTGAAAAACAATTGATTTGAATTTCTCTTATTGTTTACGAGATCTCCATACAGATGGCTCTTATTTTGGCAAAATATTTCAAAACGCTTTATCTATAGTGAACTCATTGGTCTCAACATGGTTTTGCTAAATTTTACTATTTCACTGGATGCTCTGCATCTATTTTAGAATGTTCTGCCTATTTTTAAATGTTCTGCATATTTTTAAATATTCTAAAAGAATTAATCTTCCAATTATGGCGATATGTTGAGGTCGTTTTAAATAATCTCAAAAGATATCAAACAAAACGAAAAATGTCATTATTTATACAAAAACATTCAAGGTATTTGCAGCCATTGTGGGAAATGTCATTAATAGTAGCTCGTATTGGATCTTCCCAATCATTCAGATTGAAGAATAGTGTTAAAATGTTCTCAAGGAAGACATCATTAAACCGAGATACTTTCGCATTTCTTAATTATCTTTGAGCAATCACCCATTAAAACTGAATGAACCTTTTACCTTATGCCTGCAGAAACGTGACTATCCTGATATCTTCAAGAATGTCCAAGAACCTTAATGTATGTTTGTTGGTAGGTTTGGATAGTCAGTAAGACCACAACTTTAAACATTTGTTATTGTTTCAAATATATATTTTAAATTTTAACTCTTCTAAACATATTTGAACATATTCAAAGTAAAACGTTACTTCATGTTGCTGGAACGATTGTCTTATTCTCCAATCTTTAAAAACAAACTGGACATTCTATTTTAAAAAATGTATTTGGTGTTATAAGTGACAAAATCTAGCATAGCAACCAATTAACAGCCTTCAAGAATACACCAATAAACCTTCTATCATCATAGTTGGAGGATTAATTCTTCTCAAACCTTTGAAATGCTTGTAACATCATAATCTAAATCAGACACAAAGTTTTCAGTAAAGTTGTAGACTATGATTGAATATTGTACCTGAAAGTTTTCCGATCCATGTAGAAAACGATTGGAAAGTATCTAACTAAACAATTTTTAGATCATGGAAGATACAAACACATACATTACTTGGCCAAGCAAACTAAAAATAGGGGCGAAATCGAAGAAAGGTAAATTAGCTTAGTTTATGTTTGTTTATATCTCTTCTTCTTCATCTTTCCAATCTGTAGCAAAATACATCAAAGTGTGTTTATATGCCCAAAGCGTGTTGTTGAGCTTACTCCACGTTAGACTTTTCTTCCAGATATTAACTAACTCTTTCTTCTAAATTTTCATAGTTCTTGGTCTTATTTTTAGTTGAAGCTATCCACATTTTCTTCACTACTCGCTCCTGTTTGTTTGGTGCTATTAGCTGCCTTTAATTGCTCATTCTGGTCTCTCTCTCTCTTTCTCTCTTTCTCTGAACTATTTGGTTTGTTTTCAGCATTCTAACTTCGGCTTCTTCTTTCCTTTTTTTCAATATCCCTCCAGCTCTACTTAAAAATTTCACTCGCTTACGTCATTCTTTCCCCCTTCAAACCCATTTTACTATCTTCTCTTTCAAGCTGATCGTGTGTTTTAGCCTTCTGTACTACTTTCCTCCATACTCTTTGGTCCACTGCTTTGTTCCTCCAATTTGTGTCGCTTTAGGTCGTCCATCACTTCATATCACCATCTCGTTTTTTATCTTTCTTTAGTACATGTTACTGTAGGTTTCCATTTTGTGACCATTTTAATTGCTCTACCTTCTTCTGTTCAAATGATGTGATCTAACCATCTGAGTCTCTGCGCTTTAGTTACTCTGATGATTCCTCATATTGTTAATCTTGCAGTAGCTCATGATTTGTTTTCGGCCTATATTCATTTTTTTCTGGTTTTACTGAGCTTAGTATAGTCCGTAATATTCTTCGTTCCTATATTATCATATTTTCCTCTTCTTTTTTGTAAAACATTATGTTTCCACAGCATATGTTACCACTGACCTAATTAAACTCTTGTAGTCTCATTTTTGTTGCTTTGAGTAGGTACTTTTTTATCCTTCAATATTTTGTTATTGCAATAATATGCTCTGTTTTCTACTTGGATCGTCTTTTTATTTCGTAACTTGTGTTGTTCTTATTGTTTGTTTGTACTCCTAGATAGTTAAAAACTCAGTTCTTCTCAAGTGTATTCTTCCTTTTGAAAACGCTCTTTCATATTTGTTTGTCTTTGTTAAATCGTGTATTTCGTTTTCTTTGCATTTATATTTATCATTAGTTCTGTTTTTCACTTTTTTTATATTCCAAAAAATGTGTTGTAACTTTCTTATAGCTACTTCTTGCAATCATCTTCTGGAATTTTTCGTTATCCATATTTGTTGAAAAATTCTAAATATTCTTTGATGTAGTACTTCGCCATCTGCTTTTATCATTTCCCCGTACATCTTGTCACTTCCTGCTGCTTTTTCTCTTTTTATTTTCGGTATTACATGCTTTATATTCTTCATAGTTTGGATCACATGTGGTTGAATCTTCACAACCCGTTTCTAGCATGCCATTATTGTCATTTATTTACCTCCTTATTGTGCTTATCTGTCTCATTTTCATTTAACATTTTAAAGACGTTTCTCATCCACATTTCTTTCATTTCTTTTTGTCCTTGTTTAATTGCTCCGTTCTCCCTATTTTTATTCTGTTTGTTTTTATATTCCTAAACATGTGTCTTATTTCATTATTTCTTCTGTTGCTTTCAATGCCTGCTCTATACTTGCTTTTTATATTTTCCATTTATTCTAATGGATTCTCTTCTTTTCCGTTTTACGATTTCCTCACATCTTTCATTAAACCATTCTTTTTTCTTTTTATTTTGTATACCCGAGTACTCCTTCAACTGCTGCTAATATTACTTTCTTTTTTATAATTGCTGTAGCTTTTATCTTCTATTGCTCATCCTTCTCTCTCTCTCCTTGTCTCACGTATCACCCTGAAATATTTGGTTTGTTTTCATCTTCTCGTGGAGCGGATTGACTTTCAGCCTTTTTCCAATTTCGGTTTCTTCTTTCCATTTTTGAATATCCTTTCAGTCCTTTCCAAAAATTACATTGCACTCGCTTGTAGTCGTTCTTTCTCATTTCATGTCCATTTCAGTTGTGTACGTTGGTGTCACTATATCAAAATTTCAAATTTTAGATCCACACGTCAGGATAGCTGGGAAACCAGAGGATGTCCAGACTGCAAAGGAACGAATCATGAACGTTCTAAACACAAGAGTAATTTTCGTTCACCTCCCTCATTAAAACAGTTTTAATAGTTTTCCATTCCAGTGCAACCGAGTCACTATGAAAATGGACGTTAGTTACACTGACCACTCTCACATCATTGGAAAGGGAGGACTGAGCATTAAGCGTGTCATGGAGGAGACCCGCTGCCATGTCCACTTTCCGGACTCAAACCGCTCCAACCCGACCGAAAAAAGCAACCAAGTCTCTATCGCTGGCGATATAGAAGGGGTGGAACGTGCTAGAAGTCGCGTCAGGGTGAGACTATCTTGAGTGTGACTCTGATGTATTTGCAATTGTTATTTTTTGCAGAATTTAACGCCGTTAATATTTTGCTTCGAGTTGCCAATCTTGTCTTCTGTCCATAACACGCCCGATGTGAATACTCCATACGTTGCGAAAATACAGCTGCAGTATAACGTCCAAGTTATGTTTCGAACTCGCCCAAAGCTCCACGCCACGCTCGTCATGGTCAAGGGTGTTGAATGGGAGGTCCAGCAAGTGAAGCAGGCTACTTTGCTGCTGGTTGAGTTCATGTGTGAAAATTTGGCTGTAGGTCTTCTGTAAATTTGTATTGTAAAGACAAGTTTTACTTAGGTACTGGTATCTTTTCAGAACCAAATTTCCATACAGATGTCTATGGAAATTTCCCCCCACCATCATTCCTTGGTCATAGGCAAAAATCATAGCAATCTGAAGACGATTATACAAAATACTAATACTCAAATTATGTTTCCGGATGCTCAGGATCCTAATATCCCTAGTCTGAAGAAAAGCAATGTAACTATAAGTGGAAATATCCATAATGTCTACACCGCAAGGCAGCAATTGATGGTAAGAGTATCATCATTTTTCTTTCAAATTCATTTTCTGAGGTGGATTACTTCTTCATAATTTTGGTAGTTATTATCTATAACTTACTATGTGTTTTTGCTTTGTATACTACTCTTCTTTTTGGTTCATGATTTTCATTAACTTCATACCTTCTTTCATTTTACCCCTTTATCTTACTTACTATTTCTGTAGTTATTTTTTTTCCTGGCTTCCATTCGGTAACTACTACTACATTCTCGTTGTCCTTGTTTCTTGTTATGCTTTTAAGTGTACTATTATATATTTTCTTCTATCTGTTATATCAACGCATGGTCCATTCTTAACATTTTTATTTTGAAGTTCAGATTTAATAAAATGTTTGTTTGAAAGGGTTCATTGCCACTGGTTCTAATGTTTGATCTTCCTGAAGACTTAAATAGCTTGCTGATAGAGCCCGAACAAATAGCTAAATTACAGTCTTCCTTAGATGTTACAATTAACATCCGCCACAAAGCCAAACAAAATACCATGGCTTGCATTATCAAAGGAGTCGAAAGGAGTGCTAGTAAATTATACTTTTGTAACACATTTCGACATATTCTCTAAATTGTTACTTTACAGCTAACATCTACGAAGCCAGGAATCGTATTTTGGGTCTTAGAGAATCATGCATTGTAGCAGATATTCCCTTATCATATTTCCCCCCCAAATCCTCCTTAAGTATAGAAGTACCTCCTACTATCAACGTCCAGTCCATTTCCCCAACCTTATCTCCATTGGTATCCCCAACCTGGCAGTACCCACCGACTTCCTTCAACCAAACTGCTCCATTTGTAGGCATAATGCAGCAGCCCCAGTTTACCTATGGTATGATGCATGGGTCATTAGGAAGCAGTGGGTATGTTTTGAATAGATACCAACTACTGTTATTTTAATGGTGCTATTTGTAGCTATCAGTCTTTGGGCCAGTTTTCCGGCAGCTCTCTCTCTTTGGAACAAAGCCATGAAGGGAACAGCTACTCTTCAATTTCTAGTACAAGTCCCATATCCAGTCCTAGATCTAGCCCTCGGAACAGTGTCTCTTCTGCTTATCCTAGGAACTCTGCAGAATCGCCCATTTCAGATAAAATGGGTAAGACTATAATTCTAAAGCATTGCAAAATTTATACATAGTTAATGAAACGTAAAAACCATTGATGCCATCTTCTCTGGTATTGGTAAAAGCTCTGTATAATAACTAAACACTGTTAAATGTGTATTAGCATTTACACTTTACTGTTAAACTTTACAGAGATTTCATCAGTAATGTCTCTGTCAGAAATGAGTTCTTCCGGGAGTTACTTTGGAAAGCGACCAGACAGCCGCCAATCTTTAGCCCCTTCTGACTATGAGCAAAAACGCATTGCCGGCATTAGAGCAATGCAGAGCCGACCGTCGGGTGGATACCGAGTACCCACGAGCACTTGGTCTGGTTATGGTATCAGCCATACAAGTCCTGCTGCACCGGTACAGACAGATCAAGCTGTAAACAAGGTATTACATTACAAAGCTGCATGTCAAAAGCTTATCCCATTATTCCAGGAAGAAGACATTTGGAAGACTCCGACTACAGTCAAGCCTGAATACGGTTTTCCTTCTACGTCTACTTCAAACTTCAACTTGAACACAAGCAGTTTCTTGGACCACACCCCTACGAACATGATTCAACGAATAACTAATTCCCAGTGGCCTGACCTCGCTTCCCTGCTGAGCTCCGTTGGACTTGAGAAATATGTTGGACTTTTTACTTCGCATGAGATTGACCTTACTACTTTTCCATCTTTGACTGACCAGGACCTGGTGGAGCTTGGAGTTACTGCTTTTGGTGCCAGGCGCAAAATGCTTCTGATGATATCAGGTGTGTACTAAGCTAAGGCTGTCGGTTCAAATGAAGAAATCAAGTTAACTTCAACTAAATTATCTTGATAACTGTTTATAGCCAATTTTGAGATCGGATAATTTATGAGTTTGGTTAATTGCATAACTTGATAACTGCATAATATTATTTGTTTGCTATCGACGAGGTCTAGGCATAATTAGTATCAACTAGGTATATATACCTTATACACTAACTGCTATGGTAATAAGCCCTGCTAGTATTCTGCTGAGGGTAAGGTGGTCCACCCTAGTAAAAAATATTTTTCATGCTACACATTGTAGTAACAGTGGACCCGTGGTAATATATATATAATATTTTTTTCTACCATTGGAGTCCATCAAGAATTGTGATTAGTTTCCCAATAGTAATAGATTACAATGTAATTTTCAATTTTTAAAGAATATTACATTGTCAAAGTAGGTACTTTTCATTCTCTTTCAGGTTTTTCACATTTCACCTATATCTTGACGTTAATCTAAAGTCTAGGCATAATTAGTACCAAGTACCTTACCGTAATTGCTATGGTTATAAGCCCTACTAGAATTTCACCGATGGTAAGGTTTTCCAACCCTAGCAAAGGATCTTTCATGTGCTACACATTATAGTAGTATGGGACCCATGGTTCTACTTCTCTTCTCTGTTATAGTTATCTGCATAGTTTCTTCTGATATTGGACTTTGCTAGTCCATCAAGAATTGTGGTTAGTTTTCCAGCAGTACTTTCTTAATTAATAATATGCCTAATTATCCCGATTTCGGGCAAAGGCCTTCTCCATATTCTTCCAGTTTTTCTTGTTTCTCTCCTACGTCTTCCTCCTCTTGGTCTTCACCGTGTAGTCCTTATCGTCCATCTTTCATCTTGTAACCTCATTATATGACCGGCCCAGTTCCACTTCAATAGTATACTAGTTTCCATTACATCTCGTACAACCGCTCGTTTTATGATTACTTTCAGTAGGATCTTGTCTACAAGTCTTATATCCAGCATACAACGTTTCATCTTCGTTTGATTCACCCTGAATTTATTTTTAACTTACTGTTTAATGACAATTATTGAGCCCCGTAAGTCATATTTACAATGAAACAGATATTAAATACTTTACGTTTAATCGGCACTGATAACTTTGCTTTAAATATATATTGTAATCTCCAGAAGCATTTCCACTTTGATTTAATGCTCCTGTTAATTTATTTTCCACATTGTGTTATTGAATAAAATACACTGACGTATATGTATAGTTTCTTCTACGTATGTTACCAACTTAACTCCTATCACTATGTGATCAGTTATCCTGTTTTTGATAAGGGGCATGTTTTTCCATAGTTTATTGCTAACCCAGTTTCTTTATTGCCATTTCTAGTTCTGTTACCATATTAATAAGTTAGTTTCTGAATTCTGCTATCAGCACCAGATTATAATGTAGGTAGGTAATTCTCAATTTTTAAAGAATATTACATTATCAAAGCTACCTTTCTTACTAGGTACTCTTCATTCTCTTTAGGGTTTTTCACATTTCACCTATACCTTGACGATCTAAGGTCTAGGCATAATTAGTACCAGATACCTTACTGATTGCTATGGTCATAAGCCCTACTAGAATTTCCCCGATGGTAAAGTATTCCAGCCTTAGCAAAGGATCTTTGATGTGTTACACATTATAGTAATATGGGATCCATGGTTTTACATCTCTTCTCCGTTATAGTTATGATTTTGACTTTGCAAGTCCATCAAGAATTGTGGTTAGTTTTCCAGCAGTATTTAACTGATTATAATGTAATTCCCGAGTTTAAAAAATATTACATTGTCAAAGCTACCTCTCTTTTACTCTTCATTCTCTTTAGAGTTTTCCACACTTCAGCTACATAACTTGCAATTCATTCAATTAGTACCAGGTTGCCATCAACTACTATGGTCATATATAAACCCTACCAGAATTTTGTCGAGAGTAAAGTATTCCAACCCTAGCAAATATTCTTTTACGAACAACCAGAAAATGTGCAGTTTCTGGAGAATTTTTTTGCCAGAAAGTAACGTTTTGCCGGTCAATATCGGAAAGCAGGCATGAAGGATCGGTAAAAGCTTTTGCCGGTGCCTGATGCTTTCGTTACTATGAAAACAAGTTTGTGTTATTGTTTGGATAAGTCAAATAATAGATACTAATGTCATTTTTGTTTAGTTTTCGAAAGTGAATTCGCAAGTTTGAAAGAATGCACTCGGATGTCGGTAAAAAAAATTGCACGATACATGACCGGAAAGTGTTCTGCAGGTCTCTCCAAGCTTCCAGGGCTCGCCTGCGGCTGGGCGTAGAATCTACTTGGTTCGACCTGCAAAACACTATTTTCCGGTCTTGTAACGTAAATTACTATTACATGCTACACATTGTAGTACTGACTATAATTTAATTCTCAATTTTTAAAGAATATTACATTGTCAAAGCTACCTTTCTTACTAGGTACTCTTCATTCTCTTTAGGGTTTTTCACATTTCACTTATACCTTGACGTTGATCTAAGGTCTAGGCATAATTAGTACCAGGTACCTTACTGATTGCTATGGTCATAAGCCCTACTAGAATTTATCCCGATGGTAAAGTATTCCAGATTCCAGCCTAGCAAAGAGACTTTTACATGATACACATTGTAGTAACATGGGACCCATGGTTTTACATCTCTTCTCTGTTATAGTTATCTGTATGCCAATTTTGTCCTGCTCTTGAACTTAGCAAGAATTGTGGTTAGTTTTCCAGCAGTAGGTAACTGACTATAATGTAATTCTCAATTTTTAAAAAATACCTATTACATTATCAACTTCTCTTACCACTCTTCATTCTCTTTAGGGTTTTCCACACTTCACCTACCTCTCTAACTTTCAATCTCTTAACATTGATTTAAGGTCTAGGAATAATTAGTACCAGGTACCTTACACTGATTGCTATGGTCATAAGCCCTACTAGAATTTTGCTGACAGTTGGTATTCCAAACCTAGCAAAGGGTCTTTTACATGATACACATTGTAGTAACATGGGACCCATGGTTTTACATCTCTTCTCTGTTATAGTTATCTGTATGCCACTTTGGTCCTGCTCTTGAACTTAGCAAGAATTGTGGTTAGTTTTCCAGCAGTAGGTAACTGACTATAATGTAATTCTCAATTTTTAAAAAATATCACATTATCAACTTCTCTTACTACTCTTCATTCTTATTAGGGTTTTCCACACTTCGCCTACCTATCTAACTTTCAATCTCTTAACATTGATTTAAGGTCTAGGAATAATTAGTACCAGGTACCTTACACTGATTGCTATGGTCATAAGTCCTACTAGAATTTTGCTGACAGTTGATATTCCAAACCTAGCAAAGGGACTTTTACATGATACACATTGTAGTAACATGGGACCCATGGTTTTACATCTCTTCTCTGTTATAGTGATCTGTATGCCACTTTTGTCCTGCTATTGAACTTAGCAAGAATTGTGGTTAGTTTTCCAGCAGTAGGTAACTGACTATAATGTAATTCTCAATTTTAATAAATTATTACATTATCAACTTCTCTTACTACTCTTCATTCACTTTAGGGTTTTGCACACTTTACCTACCTATCTATATAATTTTCAATTCCTTGGCATTGATCCAAGGTCTCGGCATAATTAGTACCAGATACTACCTTTATACTGATTGCTATGGTCATAAGCCCTAATGCTGGGCATTCAAAGAGGATATGATAGGCTGTTTCATCATCCTCTTGGCATAGTCTGCGAACAGGTTCATCTTTATAGATATTGATTCTGTGCATAAATTCTATGAATACTCCAGTGCCTGTTAGTAGACTGACTACTTGCTTGATTCAAGTCTGTTCAGTCTCAACAGGGTTTTAGTGGTTTGTGGGTTCAGAGTTTTTATCAATATTTTGCAGTGTGTTGCTTGATTGTAGTTTCTCCAGCCTAGTTGGTGTGTGTTATTGACCCATCTATTTATGGCTGAGCGGGCTTGGTTTTTCTGTATGCTTAGACGAGGTTCTGGATTCGTCATTGCATTACGGGCTGCTTCTTTTGCGAGCTTGTCCGCTTTTTCATTTCCTTCAATACATTGGTGACCTGGAATCCAGCATAATTTTATTGTGTTTCCCTGGCTCAAGGTTTGAAGTTTAAATTTGCATTCCTTGACCAGTCTCGATGAAGTACTGAAAGCGCTTAATGCTTCCAGTGCAGACTGACTCTCTGAGAGAATGTGTATGTCTCGATTGAGCAGCTTCTTTTCTATACCTACTGATTCTTGTGCATACCTACGTTAACAGCTTGTACTTCAGTCTGAAAGACCATATTTCCAGCAGTTGGTATTTAACTGATTATAATGTAATTCCTGAGTTTAACCCTCCCATACCCGTGCTCTAAAACTATAATTAGAGCCCATGTGGAGTATTCGGGTTACCCCAGTGGGTTTTCATGTCTATAACTAATTTGGGCTTTGTTATTAATTTGTTTCTATTATAAACCACATTTAGGACTTTTAGCACAAAATTTTATTCAAAAATACAAAATTAAACTACGGTTAAATAGGTATACAAATATTATAAACAATTTTACAAAATATTTGTTTATCATTGTTCTTTATTGTCGTTGGGTCTGCAGTTTGGACAATATGATGTAGTTTCTGTTGTTCTGTGTAATGCGCATACTGATTTAGAACAAGTTCATTTTTCGAACATTTTGCTTTCTGTCACGAACTTTTAGCCAAAAGTTGCATCTTTGACTGATATTTGACTTACGTTCTGGCAGTACCGCAGCATTTGCTTTATCCAAATTATATATGCCTTGAAGGCAACCATGTCCAAAATCTCCATATAAAATCGTAGTGGCCATTTTATGATAAACGGACGAAATACTGCAATGCAAAAAATGATTACGCTGGGGACCGTGCGGTGTATTTCACATACCCCACACAAAAATTAATTGATAAAAATGGGTAGAATAATTTTTTTTTAAATCGAACTTCATAATTATAAAGATACTCTATATCTCAAAGAATAGCTAAAATCTGAAGATTATTAAAAAATGTGGTAAACAGTTACAGCAAAATAACTACTCTGGGGTATGTAGAATACCTCGTATGAGTACGGGAGGGTTAAAAGAACATTACATTGTCAACGCTACCTCTCTTACTACTATTCATCCTCTTTAGAGTTTCTCACACGTCTACTATATAAATTTCCATCTATTGACATTGATCAAAAGTCTTGGTATAATAAGTACCAGACCAGGTGACTTACCCACCAACTGCTATTGTCATAACCCCTACTAGAATTTTTCCAAGAATAAGGGGTTTCAATCTTAGCAAAGAATATTTTACATGCTACACTTTGTAATAATGTGAGACCCATTGTTTTACTTCTCTCCTTTGTTATCGTTATCTTCAAGTCAGTTTTCGCTGCTATTGGACTTTAGGAGTTTATCAAGAATTGTGGTTTGTTTTCAGCAGCACCTAACTGATTATTATGTAATTAATTTTCAATTTTTAAAAGACTATTATCTTGTCAAAGCTACCTCTACTGTTACTCTTCATTTTGTTTAAAGTTTTACAAACTTTATCTATATAATTTTCAATCCATTGATATTGATCTTTCTAGTAACAATTTCTCTCTTTCATCATTCCTGTTCTCACTTGTGTTTTTATTATTATATTTCTCTCTATTGTCATCAGTGTTCTTGTTCAGCCACTGGCTATATAAATTAGTTTTTTCCTCTATTATTGCTTAATTGCTTCTGTAACTAAGCTGAGGCATGTTTCTGTATGTTTTCTTCAGTTTTTTCATGCTTCTACTGCTTCTTCTCATATAAGTAGGTAACCTTTTTCAATATTTCATACTCATCTTGCGAATCTTCTCTTCTTCCTCTTATTATAGGCCAATGGCCTGTTCTGTTAGCTCCCTTTGCTCATAAACCAGGTAGATGGCTAACCTTGGCCATCAAAACTGAGGAAGAGTTACCTTATATTAGGGATTAAGGACTACCACAGGTGTTAGCGTGATAGCCATTCTCTTATAAGTCTTCTCATGCTTGATTTTTTCTTCTAATCTTCTTTGGTCCAGATGTCAAATATGTAGTTGTTGAACTAAATATTTCTCTCTTCAGATTATTACATTCCCATGGAAACCTTGCTTTGACCCACAATTAGGGCCACGTTTTACTCTGTATTGGTTGCCTCCGGGCTCTCTATTTTAGTACGAAACAATATGAAATAGATTGTTGATTCATTGCTGGGCACTCTGAGGCGCATGCAAATATCTTTTCAGGTTATATCCTATGGTTTATATGGTACCGACATAAATATTTTTAAAAACTGGCAAATTTTTTATTTCAGAGCTCAATAAGCGCTCTAGTCCATTTTCTGCTGCACCTGGGGCTGAACGAAAAAGCTCCTCCTCTACTTTAAGTAATCATGGCAGTCCGAGAGAAAACTGGTGATAAAGCAAACTATTTACCAAATGGTAAAAGTGGAAAAGATATCATTTGACCTAATTATGTCGAAGAATTGAGATTAATCAACCCGATGACGTACTCAATGTGACTTAATTTATTTAGAGAATGTAAAAGAATTGTGCAATTTCATGGTTAACGATGTTGGTTTTTGAGCATGCATGGTGGTATGCATGGAGTGCATGTTCCTGTGTATGTGAGCTTTTGATGTTTGGGTCTAGAAATGATATTACTTATTTGTTGTATTTTATTTAATGATGAAATTTGAATTTGGCAGACACAAATAAGAAATATCAGTGTAGTATGTGTGGTATTGTTATGTTGTCAGAGCATATTTAGTTTATGTATGATCACATTTTAACTAAAAGCGCTAGTAATTCTGCAAACTGTATGTTGCTGAGCATTTTTGTCATTATGTCTCAGTGATAACTGTGATTTTTATTTATTTATTTATTGAAATATTTGTTTTACATAATTGAATATGTTTTACTATAAAGAAAATTGTTAAGAAGATGTCTTCTCCAGAAATATCAATTATGAATGTCGAGCAGTAAAATTTGTTATTTCCTTAAATATAAAGGGGTACTAACAAAGATGTGTTTTAGCATGAAATATTTGTTTAAACTAAACTGTTAACTATGTATTAGTTTATGAATAAATTACATGGCTATTTTAACTTGTTACCTATTCGTAGTAGTAAATACTTTACTCATTAAATTAGTGGAATAATTTGTTATTGAAAATTGTACGAAGAACTTAATAAATTGTCTATTTGCATGAACACTTCAGTTTTTTATTTAATTCCATTTGTAGATAAGTATATCTAAAGAGTGTCCAGGTTCAGGATGACTTTACAAGTATTCAATGTCAATAACTTTCATGAATTAAATGGTTTGGCTAGTTAAATGATGGCGGCAATCATTGTCTATTGAGAACAAGGCTTTCATTTCAAAAACAAATTACATGATATACTACTTACTACAAGATGCTGCATACCAAAGACAATAACTCGGTTTACCATCCAATGCATCTAGAATTTGCTTCTGCCTAAATAAATATTAATTTAGGCCGAGCGGTTAGGGCATCAGGCTGCTGTGCCACGGTACAGGGTTCAATCCCCACATCTGGCAACTGGCCAGATGACTGAGTTTCAGCGACCCTGACTCACCTTGTGTCAGGCCATGTTCCTACATGGAATGAAGTGTCCGAACTATACTGTGATAAATATTTTGGATTGCCTAATTCTAAAACAACAGGCTCCTATCGCATAAGTTATCAACAAACCATCAGATAAAATGACTCGTCCTTTTATCATGAGTAGTTTCTATGGTCAAATTTTTTGGCAACCCAATTTTCGTTAGAAAAACCATTATTTATATCTAGCTAAAAATTACCTTTCATGTAATTACTTGTGACTATAACGTTGGAATGGGAGCCAGTTTCGGAGCGAATAATTACAGCAAGATTCAAGGCAAGATTTGTCAACTTAATAGTAATAAACGTATATGCACCAACCAATAACGATACAATGGAAAATAAAGAGAATTTCTATGAACAATTACAAAGAGTATACGATGAACTGCATAGTAAATATAGGAAAGATATCAAAGTTCTAATGGGTGACCTAAATGCAAAGATAGGGAATAATAATAAAGATAGAGAAAACGTAATGGGCAAAGAAGGCGTAGGTGAGGTAAATGAGAATGGAAACATGTTCTTAGATTTTTGCTCCCTAAATAATTTATTAATAGGAGGAAGTATATTCACACACAAATTGATTCACAAAGTTACTTGGATATCGCCTGATGGAACGACACAAAATCAAATAGATCATATAGCTATAGACAGGAGATATAAAAACGCTTTATTAGATGTTCGAGCGATGAGGGGAGCGGATATTGGATCAGACCACATGTTAGTAAGGATGAAACTGAAGATACGACTAAACGCACAAAACAAAAAATATAATGGGCAGATGAAATATAATATGCACTGGTTACAAAATGATATAGACAAACAAAATGAGTTTCAACTGAAACTACAAGCGAAATATGAAGAAATAATGGATAAGAACGACATGAGCATAGAACAATTATGGAGTAAATACAAAGAGATTTTGAAAGAGACAGCACTAGAAACAATAGGTACAAAAAGGAGCACAAGTAAGAAGTGGATGTCCAAAGATACCTGGGACAGAATAGAAGAACGAAGACAGATCAAACAAAGACTACTAAGAGAACAAAGACCACACAACAAAGAAGAACTGGAGGTACTTTACAAAGAAAAAAATAGACAAGTCAAAAGAAGTGCGCGAAAAGACCGAAGAACCCACTATGAAGAGATAGCGAGAGAGGCAGAGGAAGCAGCGGGACGTAATGATATGAAGACAATGTATACACTGACACGCAAATTATCGGGAAGGAAAGAATGTCGCGCAACACATATCAGAGACAGAGATGGGAACCTGTTAAAAGCGGAAGCAGAAATATTAAATAGATGGAAGGAATATTTTGAGGATATATACAAATTGCAGTTATCACAGATGGAGAATATAAGTGAAGAAGAGGGATATGAACAACTGCCAATAAATACAGTAACACCTACTAAACAAGAAATAAGTACTGCTATAAATAAAATGAAGCCTGGAAAGGCAGCGGGTATCGACAATATTCCAGTAGACTTAATAAAGGCAGCGGTTAATGAAAACACAGATATTATACACTGTCTACTAAATAAGATATGGATTGAAGAAAAACTACCAGATGACTGGACGAAAGGACGTATTATTACACTACCCAAAGCAGGAGACAAGACTAAGTGCAATAACTGGCGAGCAATCACATTACTGAGCACCACTAGCAAAATATTAACAAGAGTTGTACTAGAACGAATTAAAGATGCAGTTGATGAAACTTTAAGATCTAACCAAGCTGGATTTAGGAAAGGGCGATCTTGCACCGACCACATCAGTACAATAAGAATAATAACAGAGGAAGGAGTGGAGAGACAGAAGGAAATGTATTTTGGGTTTGTGGACTTCGAAAAGGCTTTCGATAAAATCGATAGAAATATACTATGGAAAATACTTAAAGAATATGGAATCCCGGAGAAGATCATACGGATAATAAAACTGCTATATGAAAATTTCAGTGCAACCATCGAACACAATGGAGCGGTATCAGATCCAATAAATATTGAATCCGGAGTCAGGCAAGGATGTATCCTCTCACCACTACTATTTCTACTGGCCACTGACTGGGTTATGAAGAGAGTAGTCGACAATAGGAAAGGTCTATCGTGGAAGTTTGGACAACTTTTAGAAGATCTAGAATTTGCTGACGATATGTGCTTAATCACAGAAAAATTTAAACACATGCAAGACAAAATCAATGAGCTCCAAAGGAAAACAGCTGAAATAGGGCTCAGAATTAACACCAATAAAACCAAAACTTTAAGAATTAACACAGAAAATAAGGAAGAAATTTCACTGGACGGAAAACCTATTAAGAATGTACATGAGTTTGTATATTTAGGAAGCGTAATAGAGGACGGTGGAGGATGCCGAAAAGATGTAAACCGTAGGAAAAGTAAAGCCCAAAACGCGTTCAACCAAATGAGCAAGATATGGAATTCAAAAGAACTTTCTTTAAAAACAAAGATTCGCATTTTTAATGCCTGTGTTAAAAGTGTCCTATTGTATGGAAGTGAATCCTGGGCAATTAACAAAAAGGAACTAACTAGTATCCAAACACTAATAAATAAATGCCTGAGAAGAATTATGCATATCTATTGGCCTAACAAAATTTCCAACGATGAATTATGGCAACGTACAAACCAAGAGCCCATTGAATTAACCATAAGAAGGCGAAAGTGGAGATGGATAGGGCATACACTGAGGAAACCAAATACAGACATCACAAAACAAGCACTAGACTACACCATAAAAAATAAAAGAAAACAAGGAAGACCAGTAACAACATGGAAAAGAACTACAAGTGAAGAGTGTGACACAATAAATAAAAAGTGGAGTGAAGTGAAAACTTTAGCGGCTAATAAAAACGAGTGGAGAGAAATTGTGAAAAACATTTGCGAGATACGAGAATAATTACCAGCACAAAGTAACACAGTGTTAAAACAGTAGTGAACTTAATGACAAATTAATGATAAGGAGGAGATAGCATAGAGAAGATAGTGCAGAGCTAGCTACTCTGTCACTATATAATTTAAAAGCTACAGAAACGTCTAACGACGCCCTATGCTCCCTATGGAGTTTAAAGGATACAATACAATACTATAAGGTTTATATTTCATAATCTTTTCAAATTTGCATTAATAAATGTTGCACATCATTATCGTATTGTTTTCTATAAACCGAAAGAGTTGAGTTTCAATAAAGGCAATGGCTTTTAACAGATGCAGTTTTGATGGACATCATTTACATAATTACTTTCAAAATTGTATTGTGTTATCTATAGTATTATAAAAAAATACAATAATGTAGATGTATATGTGGAGTTTTTTTTATAAACTGCAATACATTTTCTACAAGAAGACAGACCAGTTCTACACACACACCACAGTAATTTCTATTGTAATCTATAGCTTTATCAAACGTTATTAAAACTGGAAACTACAAACCTATTGGCAGAGGTGGTTAAATTGAAATTGAAATAATAAATTACAAGAATAATTTTTTTTATAAAAAGAACGGACAACATTAAGAATCTAAGCTCTCTTGTCAAAACGATAATATTTTGAAAAGGGAATAACTCAGTAATAGTTCTATGTTTTAAAGCGCAGCTGAAATTTTTTTTGACCATGAGATTATTGGTAAAACTTTAGTATAACCTCTAGCATATTACTCACAGTCAGAACTTTACGCATGCGGAGTAAATTTCACGCATGAATGTGATGAATAGTTCCACAAAAATCTTCTAGGTCTTTAAACTTAAAAAAACAATCAAAAGACTGCAACTAACCTATACAAGATTGAACGACACACAGTGAATTAATTGTTTGAAATCAATGTTTCTGCATGTTTGCGTAAATTTAAATAAACCACAGCGTCAGCATCAACCAATCTGAAGGTTCACTCACTTGACTGGCGAACATGTGCATTAGGTAGGACCTTATACTAAAGTTGTACCAAATTTTTAATATTAGATCTAAGTTATGTACAGTGAAATCTCCCATAAGCGGACACTCACGGTGCCAACGTTTTTGTCCGGTTATTAGAGGCGTCCGCTTAAGGGAAAAATCCATTTTTATGTTTAAATAAGTTGTATTATGCAAAGGTATACGCGCTAACAATACAGATAAGAATAATAAAATAATTGAAACAAAGTTACGTAATAGTTGTTACAAAATCTAAAATATTGGTTTGACGTAAGTTTTTTTTTTATTGATATAGTTTTACAATCTGCCTTAAACACTAAAGCATTCAGTAAATTTTTTGACATATGAATATATGACATGTAGGTGTTTACCTATGCATGTATTTCTAAATATTTTGACAGTTTGAATACTTTAAAGTCATTACTTTCTTTAGCAAGCATTTAAAATTTTTCACTGTTAATGTTTCCGTGTAGGTCTTGATTTCATTCTCATAAATTTCTAAGTCACCATCGTTTTCTAATTTTGACAACTGCACATCAACTGCAGCTGATTCACCTGAAATTTCACATCATCTTCCACGTTTATTTCTTTGTCAATGTTTATAAATTCGTCAGGGTCGACGTCTTCGATTTCTGGGATATTTTTATACAGTTCAGCCACTACTGATACGGGTAAATCGTCCTCTGGTTCAAAATGATTACAGTGGCGCAACTTGATACCCGCAGACCCGCGGTCGTAGGGGGCCCTTAGCCTAGTTTTCTTATTCTTTCATTCCATAAAAGAAGGAAAAATTCTTGCTATTTTTATTTTTATCATAATAGGCTGCCCATACAAAAGGCAAAGTAGTTTTGCATTGCAGGCCTCTAAAATCAAGCGACATGGATTGTTTTGTAATAATATCGCCCATAGGGTAATGAAAGTGTCGAATTTCCTGCAGTCATAACGCTGATTTGAGTTAACTTAATACCGCCCGTATTGCAAAATAATTCTATAATTTAACAACATGATCATTAAATGTTGGATTTATGGATTGTTTTGACGCCTCACGACATTAGCTGGGCCTGCATTTTGATGTGTCCGTACAAGAGAGATTCACAGTGTAAAAACTGTCGAAAAATGGTGTCCGTGTCCGTTTAAGAGAGTGTCCGTTTAATAGAGAAAATTTTATTAGTAAAGTTATTGCAAGCAAGTTGGTTCCCAACAAAATGTCCGTGTAAGAGAGGTGTCCGCTTATTAGAGGTGTCCGGTAAGGGAGATTTCACTGTAATAACCTAGGCTTGGACAAGCAGGTTATCAGTTGTAATACTATAAGTACTTCGATGCTATCGGGTTATATGTTGATAACTTGTAGCACACTATAATAAAAAAATGTCAGTTTAAATAATTTGACCGTGTCAAACTGACACAATTTGTTATTGTGCAGGAAGTTTGAGACGTATAACCTGTTTGGAGTACGCAATGTAGTCGATTTCATTATTTTTTGAACAAATTTTAAAAATAGGAACAAGAAAATATTTTTTTCTACTACCACTACTAAAGTAGGCATTTTAGCACTAGCTTGTTTCACTAAAAATGACGTTTTATAATTTAGCGTGTTTAAAGAGATCAGCTGTTTACTTTTAGCGCATGTGTGGTATAAAGTGAAGTGAGGTTATAAACCACAATTTCGAACTGGAAGTGAAGTTTTAAAGTTATTCTACTTCTTGCATTAGAGGTAAAGTGTTTTTTAAATAATTAAAGCGTTATGTAATGAATACAGTCAGATGTGTAGTATTAATAATTACCTTTGATAACTGACTTTGACAGTACTGGCTCCACAAACATTGACCTGCGCGTCAAGGCCTACTGTTTATTATGACATTATAACTGTCGTAGATGCAAACCTTTGTTAAATCGACGTTTATGGATTAATAACAGTAAATTAAGGTCGTAGAAAAAATATTGTATGCAACTCGTGCTAAAAGTGGTTTATGCACGAGACATGTTATGAAAGTCAGCCTTTGGCTTCGTTTCATAATTTTCATGTCTCGTGCATACGCTCAACTTTTAGCACTTGTTGCATAAATAGCTATTACTCGCAATCGGTTAATAATAGGTACGTTTCTAACCTTCAAAACAGAAGGAAAACGAGTCATTGTTACTTTAATTTCCAGCTAGCCGGGAAAGGTTTTTCCTGAAACTCTTTCCACCTCGGTATGTAATATACCATATTAATAAGTCGATTTGTTTCTATTAACCTACTTGAAAGTCGTCTTCATGGAAGCAACATATAAGTTTACCAAAGTTGTTTATTGCGTTGCCTAGTGAAGTTACTCTAGTATAATCAATTTTGTATTATTGAAATTACACAAGATAAACTTAACTAAATCCAGCCTTCTGATTGGTTGATATTGGTAAGAAAAAAAATAATCAACAGTAATACACCATATTCACTTATTTTTACCGGTAATTCTGACAGGGATATGAACGATTGCTTATTACGACGAAAATCTGCAGCAGTCAAAGTTTCAGAAGCAATAAGCAAGAATACATATCGCAATCAGATTACCTGTAAAAATGAATGAATCGCATAAATTATTAAAAAGAGGGGTGAGGGGAGAGGTGTAGTAGTATCGATAAGTGTTATACAGGGTGTTTCATTGAAGGTTGGTCGTTTTCTCATTCTCGGTGAAAAAGCCAAGTTTCTTGTTCTACTTTAATTGTTAATCGTTGATAACGAGGGCAGATTGTCCCTCGAAACGTTCGTTATTTAATATTTTTACCGCTGCATACTGCTGCTTTTCTTTACAGAATGGAGTGATTTATGAGCGATTACAATCTTTATTTAGAAAGTCAACAAGTTTTATTTTTGAGGAGTTGTGCCTAACATACATATATAAAAATAAACTTATAGCTAGCAAGATAATTATTATTGTAAGAATAATCGATGACACACTTATGGGGTTTGAACTTATATGATCAACAGGCCTTAGCGCGTGTTTTTGATCATTTAGTTTTATTTGATCTGCAGTTAACTTTTGGGTGTTGATAGGGATCAGATCGATTTTTGTAATATTGATATGTTTTGATTTGGAAATTATGATTTTGTCGATACTTGCAATTTTCAGATCGACAACTTTATTTGAAATAGTTTTAGCTGTGAATAAATAGATTGGTAATAAACCTTATTTTGAAGAAAAAAATTCTTACAGGTCTAACGATGGAGAAGACTTCAAATATTTGACTGAAAGTTCAAATTCATACCTTTTTGAAATTGTAAACAAAGGAGCAAGATATTGTTTCACCACCAAAAGTAAAACGAGCATTGAAATAGTATATTATACATCAAGGTAGCGAAGCGCAGTATTATAACCTGAGCGCATATTAGATACTGAGCGCGCAGCGCGAAGTATCTAAAGCGCGAAGGTTATAAGAGGGTTCGCTACCGTGGTGTATATACTATTTTTTGCACTACCAAACGGCTTAATACCTAAATTCCCAACAAATTTCGAAAATATTTTAACTGTCAACCTGAGAATACAGCTCTTTAAAACGTCAAAATTAAAATAGTCATATTTGGCAACTTAGCAATTTATTAGTTACCACGGTGAAAATTGTTTATTTTACTTTCTCTCCCTTGGTGGAGAAAATCAACTTCACGACCTAGAAATAGGCCAATAACGGTGCGCTCTGAGACTAGTAGTGCAAAATAGTATATTATACATCAAGGTAGCGAAGCCCATTATTATAACCTGAGCGCATATTAGATACTGAGCTACTAAGGTTATAAGACGATTCGCTACCGTGGTGTATATACTATTTTTTGCACTACCAAACGGCTTAATACCTAAATTCCCAACAAATTTCGAAAATATTTTAACTGTCAACCTGACAATACAGCTCTTTAAAACGTCAAAATTAAAATAGTCATATTTGGTAACTTAGCAATTTATTAGTTACCACGGTGAAAATTGTTTATTTTACTTTCTCTCCTTTGGTGGAGAAAATCAACTTCACGACCTAGAGATAGACCAATAACGGTGCGTTCTGAGACAAGTAGTGCAAAAAATATTTTAAAGCTACTGCTAGCTACCGTCTTGGATAGAATAAAAATAAGTGAAAAAGATGGGGTTCATTTATTTATCTACTCCAGTGGGATAAGTAACTCATTAGGTCACTCATTTGACACTATTTCAGTTACGTAATGAAGCTCATTACACCACTCAGTTATGTAATGGTTTCATTACGCAACTGAGTTGTGTACTGACTTCATTACGTAACTGAAATAGTGTCAAATGAATGACATAATGACATTTGCCTACTAAAATATTTTTGAAAATGACAGATCTGACATTTCTCTTAATGCACTTTTCTCAATTTTAGGCAGTCGTAGATAAAATTTTGTACAATACATGTGTGATAATGCATCATTAATATACTTGTGTGCTTACATAACTCGTGCTACGCACTCGTTTGTAACTTACACACACGTATATTAATGATGCTGTTATCCCACTTGTATAGTAAATAACTATTATCTTCTTCGGTGTTGTTATAGACTATTAACCAATAGTAATTTGTACAACTAGTTTTGAAAGTCATACTTTTTTCATGAATTTACAGTTTGATTAACAAGAGTGAAGCCCGAGTTAATCAAGCAAATGAATGAAAAAAGGGACTTTCTCAACGTGTTGTACACGTAGTTTTTTGCATAGTAATCTCTTGTAACTCGAAATTTAGTCGAAAAGGACTTCGGAATTTACAACTGTCAAATTGATATTTCTATAAAATAGTTAAAAAAAGTGTACTTTTTTTCACAATTTTGCGTTAAAAAAAGTGGTACCTTCAATACGATTTTTCGTTACAAAAATACGACTTGCATGATCACTATGCAAAAAATGTATTTTCATTTAACACACTGAGTGCGGTAATGGATATTACGGCATTCGTTTTACATAAAAAAATACATTCAACCAGAATTTATTGGTTATAAAATATTGAGTAATAGACGTTTGCTTATGACACAAAACGAAACTCGTTTGATTTTGAAAAAAAACAAGCAATAATTTTTTTACCAACATTTCGAGGTCGCTTCCTTTTAATTGGTTTAGGATATGTTGGAAACACCCATTGTGCAGATCATCATATTTTTTTAAGTTTTCTTACACCTGTTGTTTTTGTGCTTCTGTTAAACTGTGTGGTATCCACCGACAACAAACTTTTCATACACCCAAATGATTATGTAAAATCTCGTTTATTACAGTCATGCCAATGCTCAAGGTGCTCCTAATAATTCTATATGTGACTCAATTGTTCTCCTGAATCATTCTTCGCACGGCGTCTATGCTGGTTTCGGTAACTGCTAAAATTGGTCTTCCTTCGCGAAACTCATCTCTAAGTGAAACTCGATCAAATTTCAATTTATTAAACCGGCTATAAACAGTCCTTTGCGAATGCGCTTGGTCTCCAAATGTAGCAGGAAGTCGTCCAAATATTTCTTTCGGCAATAGGGAACTTTTCGAGTCATAGTAAATCATGGATCTAAAATTTTGTCATTTTGTCTTTTTACTGCACAACACTTACTTCAAAATTAACTTGTATCATAACCGTTGCAAATATAAAATCTAAGTTTGAACCGTCAATCTAGAACACAATAAAAATTTGTTTCCATGACAAGTTTGACTTTCATAGTGCACTTGATCTATTAGTTTGCAGAAATTATGAGTGCTACCCTCGTATGCGCCATGTATGTAACATTCCTCATAGATGTCATATAACACTTTATCTCTGCAGAATGTGTGAACCAAACATATCAACAAGAGTATCATATTCATACTTAAATTTCTTGTACCTATGCCTCTTCTTGTATAAACTATTGGCTTCAAAAACATATGTGTGTGTGTAATTTATTAATCAGAAGATCCAATGTGCATGATTTAAATGTTAGAAATGCTTATTTCACCGTTACGTAACTTCTAAATATGAAGGGTCATTTCGTATGTACATAGTTCCTTCTTGGTTAAATTAAGAGTAATAAATCAATTATATTTTTCTTATAATCGTTTTGTTAGTTATATAAAATCTTTGTCCGACATAAACAGCTTGAAATAATTTTTTGTGCTAATGTATATAATGTTTATGTATTGTTGTTTTTTCTTTAAATTTTTTGTATAGTAACTGAAATGATGTTATTGTAGTGTGAACACTAAGCTAAGTTTATAATGGTCAAATGGAAGAACGGTTCGCCGAATTATCATCGTTTGTGTATTTTTCTTTATTGCACAATAAATATTTTTGTTAATATTTTCAATTTTTTGTATTCCACGATAGTTTACACTATCGGACTTTCCTCCTTCTGAAAAGACAATTCAGTCTAGCCCAGATGGGGTACAGAATTTTCTGACAATATGGCACGTTTGCAGAATAGTAGCCTTTAGGATGTTATGCTTTAAATATTCAGGTAGGTTTAATTTATTTAAGTTTTTGATAAAGTAGTTAGATACTACTCCTTCGACTGACACCACAAATGGGTACTATTGTGAATGTGGTGAGTTCCCAAATTCGCTTAATTTCTAATGCCAAGTTTTCGTATTTTGTCACCTTTTCCCGTTCAGTTTTTGTGACATTATGCGTCGGTTGTAGTCCACAGTCTTATCCGTTATGATTCGTCTGTCCCAATACAGAAGCGTGTCTCGGCTCTCTAGCACGGCAGATGGTGAATATTTATAATACGGCGGCGCATCGATTAGTAGGTGGCGTTTCAGAGCGATTTCTTTATGAATAATTTTTGCCACTTGATTATTATTTATACAAGTGCCCAAAAATAGAGCTTTACATGCAGGTATAAGTAGCTCTCTACATCAAAGTCTTTTTGGCGTGGCTTTAAAGATGGAATAAACGGGATTACCAATTTCAAAAGCGTTTTATGATAATGTCACAACTGCAGATGGCTTAGATAGAATACGTACTCACGAAATATTTATACAGAATGAAATCTCGAATGGTAAAGCAGTTTCTTCGAGTATAATGAAGGGGCAGAATATTTCCAAACGCAGTTGTGCTCCAAGAAGGTTACACCCGCAACGAATTTGATATTTGCAACAAAAGTTTTTAGACATTAAAGGTGTACCCGAAAAGGACGTTAGTTTATGTATAGCTGTAACAAAGTTATATCGTAAGGTCCGGATCCTAGGTAAAATACCTTTTCTGACTATTGTAGGTATAGGAAAAATAACTAAATAGGTATAAACCCGTTTCACGAAAAATCTTATCATTTAATAGGAATTTGATATTACCTATAATACCTATTTCAAGTTTTTTTTACCTAAACTCAGAAGTTATATCACCTGAAATAGGTTGTTTAATTTTTTCTGTTTTCTTATTATGTATTTAGATTAATATATCCGTTAGTTTTCAGTCAGCAGTTGGCATAATAGTCGCAACAAGCATCCTAACCTTAAAAATAGATTAACAGTAATAATACGATTGTTGTTAATATTTATAATAGGGTTTCAAGAAGATTGTGACTAACTGGAATACATCACACCCGATCAAAATTATTGGTCACGGATGGAGCAGCGTATATGGTGAAGTGTGGTAACGATTTGAAAGCACGTATTTTACTCAGATCTAATCCACACTATTTGCTTGGCCGACGGTGTAAAATTTAACTCACATTCATTTTTTAAAAGATAGGTAGCAATGTAATTTGAAGATACAGCAATGTGCATTTAGAAGACTAAAACTAATTTTCAACATAAACCTCTGAAACAAGATAAGACTATAATAGCCATTTGCGATATTAGGCCGGTAGCTAACACCTGTTACATAAGTTTTGGGAAAACTATAGAAAGATATTATTTAAATTTAAGGAACCTTTATTAAGTAAACATAACATAACAATAACTAATGGATCTTAGACTTTAACACCTGGTTTCTATATTGCTGCCAGGGGTCTTCTATCCTCAATAAGACGAAGTTTCTGACTTGCGTGTCGCATCAGCGTCTGGGCGCTTTCTAAGTCCACTTCCCTAATTTAAAAAAAAAATCTTTGCCGAAAGTGTTGTTGATTCCGGGCTTCCCAACCATTATAATACACCTTTCCTGCCAATAGACCACAAAAAGTTTCAATTGGCCTTGCCTGAGGGACATTTGGGGGATTATCATTTCTAGGGACATTGGTATATGGTGAGCTTCTAACCAGTTTAGGGTAGCTCTGGCATAATGTGATGATGCAAGGTCAGGCCAAAACATGTAATCATCATTAGCATGATGCTGATTCATAAAAACAAGCAATTTTGTTAGACAATTTCGGATATATATTTCAGCATGCACTGCCTGACCTCTTACATGGCCTAAATAAGTCTTAGATATCCCCGCCTTAGATATGGCGCACCAGACCGAAACTTTGTCAGCAAATTTTGCTTTCTTTTTGTATCTGAAATCACTAGGGGTGTCTTCAATATTATCTGTATAGAAACCTGAATTTCCAGGAAGCTCTGCATGGCTATAGGTAAAATATTTCTCGTCGTCCATGACAATGATCCGGTTATGTGCTGTTTGAGGCTTTCGCGGTTACTCGAATTATTCTCCTTAGCATAGAATTTCGGCTTAGACCGCGTAGTATTTGTATATGAACACCCAGCATTTTCTGGCTTAATGTGCCTTGCACCTTGTGAAGTCGAGCAAAAACCCGCGCGATGGCCATGCTCTCTGGTGGCTCGTGTTGTTTGAGTATCTTGAGAACGAGGATACTTAGGCAGATTTGGCCGTTTTGCTGTTTGTGCATCCATATTCACTAACGTTTCGCAAGACCTTGCAGCTTGCATCATCAGAGTGAAAGTCGCACTAAGAACCGAAGGTCGGTGTGGAGCTATTTATAGTCCTCTGTGCCAGGCGCGCGGAGTGGCGTAACGCTGGTTGGTCATCCGAGTGCAACGTAATCCGTGGGGCGTGGCCGTATGACGCACAGTGGTTGTAATGCTTTAGATCGTGTATCACAGGGGTCCACGTTTTACTAAGCTTAAAGCCATCTTCTCTGTTGATATTATTTGGATGTTTTTCTATTTCTATGGCTTCACGTATCACTCGCGGGAAGTAATGAGGTATTCTGGCAAGTACTCTGGCATGCTCAAATTCTAAAGTGTGCCCATTTGTAAATGTATGCTCAGCTACGGCTGATTTTGTGATGCGTTTGTGTTTGCAATCGCCTTTATGTTCTTGGAGTCTTAGATCAACGGAACGACCAGTCTGTCCAATGTAACTCGAGCCGCAGGAACAAGGAATGCGATATACGCCAGCGGTTTTTAAACTTGGAATCTTGTCTTTTACCGATCTGAAGCCGTTGCCTAAAGTTTCCTTGCTCGTGAACACAGTTTTGATGTTGCATCGTTGCAGGACACGTCCTATCTTATCAGTTGAGCCTTTAACGTAAGGTAGAAATGCTAAGCCTTCCAGAGGTGGAGATTCTTCTTTAACCTTCTTTGTCATAGTCTTGTCTAGTGCTTTTCGTATGGCGGTAGTTGTGTATCCGTTCCTTTGTAAAGAGTCAAACAGATGTAGCTTTTCTCTCTCTAGATTTTCTTCGTCTGAGATACGAACGGCTCTTGTCGCCAGAGTCTGGAGAACTGTTGCTGTACATCCCAACATACAATGCACAATGGAAGTAGAGGATAATTGCAGTATTTCGTTTCTAGACGTCCTGGTGAAACGTAAATCAGATGGCAGTTTAGGACATGCAGTCTATAGAAAGAAAACACACACGGACAGATATCTAAATGCTGACTCACACCATCATCCAATGCAGAAAGCAACAGTTCTCCAGACTCTGGCGACAAGAGCCGTTCGTATCTCAGACGAAGAAAATCTAGAGAGAGAAAAGCTACATCTGTTTGACTCTTTACAAAGGAACGGATACACAACTACCGCCATACGAAAAGCACTAGACAAGACTATGACAAAGAAGGTTAAAGAAGAATCTCCACCTCTGGAAGGCTTAGCATTTCTACCTTACGTTAAAGGCTCAACTGATAAGATAGGACGTGTCCTGCAACGATGCAACATCAAAACTGTGTTCACGAGCAAGGAAACTTTGGGCAACGGCTTCAGATCGGTAAAAGACAAGATTCCAAGTTTAAAAACCGCTGGCGTATATCGCATTCCTTGTTCCTGCGGCTCGAGTTACATTGGACAGACTGGTCGTTCCGTTGATCTAAGACTCCAAGAACATAAAGGCGATTGCAAACACAAACGCATCACAAAATCAGCCGTAGCTGAGCATACATTTACAAATGGGCACACTTTAGAATTTGAGCATGCCAGAGTACTTGCCAGAATACCTCATTACTTCCCGCGAGTGATACGTGAAGCCATAGAAATAGAAAAACATCCAAATAATATCAACAAAGAAGATGGCTTTAAGCTTAGTAAAACGTGGACCCCTGTGATATACGATCTAAAGCATTACAACCACTGTGCGTCATACTGCCACGCCCCACGGATTACGTTGCACTCGGATGACCAACCAGCGTTACGCCACTCCGCGCGCCTGGCACAGAGGACTATAAATAGCTCCACACCGACCTTCGGTTCTTAGTGCGACTTTCACTCTGATGATGCAAGCTGCAAGGTCTTGCGAAACGTTAGTGAATATGGATGCACAAACAGCAAAACGGCCAAATCTGCCTAAGTATCCTCGTTCTCAAGATACTCAAACAACACGAGCCACCAGAGAGCATGGCCATCGCGCGGGTTTTTGCTCGACTTCACAAGCTGCAAGGCACATTAAGCCAGAAAATGCTGGGTGTTCATATACAAATACTACGCGGTCTAAGCCGAAATTCTATGCTAAGAAGAATAATGATCCGGTTGTTGGCGAAATGATAACGTCTCAAAGCACGGCAACAACCAGGGATTCTGGCCAATTGTGCGGCGGTATACTTGGGACATTTTTTGAGTTTTCTGTATTTTAAGCCTCTTCTTGCAATATATCGAGAAATCGTAGCATTCGAAACATGAAAACGACGGGAAAGCTTACGGGTGGACACCCCAATGGTGTTTTTGGAACACTCGGCTAATCTGTTGACCTGAACTTCAGTTAACTTACATGAACGGCCTGTTTTTGGCAGGTTTATACATGGAATTCCCTCTTTGCATTCCCGAATTGTACGATATATAGTAGTTTTTGAAATATTTTGCTCGCGAAAAATTTTTACTATATCTCTTTTCGGCAGCTGTCCAACCAGGTTGTAGATGGACTTTCGAATTTCTAGTTTATACGCCATTTCTCAAATGACAAATAAAAATGTGAAACGTCAAACAAATTGACAAAACCTCTAGCAACATGTTTCTCCATAGTTGACTAGATGTATTAGCTTTACTGTGTCACAGAGGCCATTATAAGATTTTTTAGGATACTGCATTGGTAACTAGCGTTTACATAGTTACAAACGAGTCCGGTAGATAACATTTACCGGCCTAGACCAGTAGTAGAACTACCGGCCGGTAAATTTTATCTACCGGACTCGTATCCTAAAAAATCTTATACGATACACGACCTGTAGCATTTTTATGGCCTTGCCAAACATACAAGTCTCGCTCTACGGGCTCAACCTGTAAAGTATTGGCGCGGCCATAAAAATGTTGCTACCGGTCTAATAACGTAAATAGCTATTCCCAAAACTTATGTAACATGTGTTATGCCGAGCTAGTACATTACGGTCGAGCCCGTCAGGTCGAGACACGTGATCTAGCAAGGCCATAAACGCGAATACCGGCCGTGTGTTGTATATATTTTTTGTATACTGAACAAGAACAAGACCCATTTTGATTATTAAAGAATAATCCCAAATTAATTGCTTTCAAAATGGTGAGATTCGTGTTATACGTTTGGCAGTATACTGAAGTGTATTGTTGGTGGCACTGTCAATGTATCTCTCGAAGTTAAGTTTTGCGTCAGTTTGTACTAGACTGATGCAAAACCTAACCTGCTAATCTCAAATGTGACAGAAACTGACAGTGCCAGCAACAATATACTTCAGTACTTCCAAAAGTATAACACGAATTACAGACGTTATTAAGTGCTACCGGACTAGGCCATAAAGACCTACCTACCGGACGCGTTGATAATCTGGTAGATATTTGCTTACAGAAGTAGCAATACATTTTAATGTGCTGATAGATGTCATAGTGAAATTAGAACAACGCGGGCTGCCATTAACGGATTTAATGGAAATAATTAATAAAATTCCAACTTGCTTGAAAGATATTTCTGGTTACCAAGCGAAAATGCTTTTAAAAAATTAACTAATATTTTGGAGAAAAATACAGGTTATGGGTTTATGAAAAACGTACTAAAACTTCAAATAATGAACAGCCCGACGAACCTATAGATAATATTGAGTGGTTCATTTACAAATTTGTACCAAAAATCTATTTTTGTAGAAGATAAATTTAGCTTTTCATGGTTGAAAAATATATTCACAGATAAATGATACTCATCTACGCCAGAAAATGTAATTTATTTGTTACGCTAACAGTAGCAAATAAATTTAGTTTAATGTTCAGATTTTGTTTTATTTTAATTTTCTTTAACCTATTTTAAGTATCTAGTCCTGGTTTTTAATAACCTATTTTAGGTACCTAAAAAGAGATTTTTAATAACCTAAAATCCTAGCCTTAGGCCCTTATATGCCAATGGAAGGTAAGGAACGATGAAGTGTACTGTTCTCAGAAATGTATCAACAATTCGTGCAATTCCAAGAAAATAAATGTAAAATTTAATAGTCGTGGCCATAAATCCCTTCCTTGCAATAATAAATTCTTTTTACTTATCTGAATGTATGTATCTCTTTTTATGATTTGTTATGTGTAGAATATTCCGCCTGTCTTAATTTCGAATTCGAATGTTATTTTGCCGCGCACCGCGTGTCTGGGACATTTGGCCGAGACAACCGCGATATGCTTTTATCTGGGGAAAGCCGACTGCAGGCTTCGACGCGTCCTTCTTCGCTGGCAGTTTGAAACGAGCAGTTGAGTGTTGTCGCAATTCACGAGCTTCGGGGATGTTTTAATAGGGTTTTGGTTGGCTTGATGTGGTGGTGATATGCAAACCCTCACGGTTTCGTGGCTTTGAGACCCCGAGCTCATTAAAGGAAGATTTTTCCTACGTTTCGGCGGATTTGGTTAGTGATTGCATCCACGAGCTGTTCGATGTGCCCAAAACCGTCTGGGGTAAGTAGCTAGACGCGCTAGGGCTCCTGCTTTTGCGTATTCTACTCGGAGCTCTTTCCTTCTTACAGCAAGCAGTACCAGGCAAACTGAATGCCGGTTTTTAATCAGCCGCGACAGTGAAATCGTCCGGCCCGGCGGCCACACTGAACTTGGGCGCGCCGCTCTTTTGTCCCGTGTTTACGGCGACCTGCTGCAGGTCCCGCGAGTTGATGGTGTTGAGCCTTCATGGAACCGTTTTCTCTTGTCGCCAGCGCTCAATTGGGGCACAAGAAGAATCCGTATTGTGGGGTTTATATGACCTCTGAGTTTTGGCACCTCAACCACGTGGCCGCAGCACCGTTTCGCGCTGAGAAAACACCACCTACGACTACAGGAACTTCTCGGCTGAAAGCTCGAGAACCGCGTTCAGTTTCCCCCAAAACTAGGCCCCAGAACCTTTTGCGGTTAAGTAGCTTGCAAAGCTGCTTGATTTTAACATGTAAATTGCAGTTTGTGTCAGAAACTGTGAGTATATTTAGCGCATATATTAATTAGTGTAGAGCGTTTCTGCAATTTCGATTTATGCTATTTATGTGTTAACGATTGTAAACTTGTACTGTGATATTCAAACTAAATTAAATTAACTGAATTGCCAGTTTCCAGGGTGAGTTAGTTACGGTTGATTGCATTTATTGGGAGCTATCTTTCAGGAAGTGTGTTATAGCCTGGGTATTAAGTTTACAATTTCGCGTTGGATCACCGGGGTGCATTCGCCGTTATTTCAAAAGTTTGTTATTTATTTTACGGAAATTTTAATTAATCATAGAGCTGCCTGCATTATGGCTAACTGTAAGAAACTAATTCGTAGTCAAGGGCGTGAAAGAGTCTATAGCGACTACTGCAATTTCTCTCAGTCGTTTTGCAAAAATGAGTGACTAAAGCGGCCGATGTTGGCCTAAATACAGTTAAGCGAATTGTTAAAGGAGCCTAAAAAAGTGGCGGAAGAAAATTTACTTCTCCAAGAAAACAAATTACTAAACTTAACCCCAGGTCATCTGTCCATCAATTAGAAGAAGAAGTCCTCCCAAGTCTGATTTATAACTTTGCCATGAAAAGAGACCTACAAAGCTGTTGTCGAAGTCGAACAAAATGAAGGAGGGTGTTCCGATCCTTTTAGTAATTATAATTGAAATATGATCGAGTGACCTTTTGTAATATGTTATTTGGGTAGCCTGCTTCACTCTATCTGTTCGGCGGCCCAAGTATAGTTACGTAGAACCGTATCATGAGTGAAAATCGTTGTGTGCTCGGTAACTTACTATAGAGTAGTAACTTGCTCAGATTATGTAAAAGAATGCGCCGATAGTGCAGGTTAATTTGGGAAATAACCGGCAGGTTAGTTCCGCTTGTAACCTAACAATAAAATAAGAACGCCTTCTGCAATTGCCACGAATAATTGCTCAACGGCCGGCAAGGTGGTTGCGGCTGTACAAATGGAAATCCCTGATGACGTATCACGTCATATGCTGATCCGGCAGAGTGTGGGCTTACACATTGAAGCTATAAAGAAACGACAATTTCGGGCCCGGCTTAACAGTGCGAACTTAACGATTGCACATCTCGCGTTGGTGAACTTTGCATTTTCACTATGAATTAAACATTAAGCGTTTAATTAGGATATTTTCTTAGGCGCCGTGCGCCATTTTTTGTGTATCTGTTTACATGTATTTGTATCTTGTTTATTCTCTTACAGATTACACAGGTCTGCGACCACATTTTTTTCTTTAAAATAATGGGTGATTCTTATGTATTTTGGTGCGCTGAGTTCGGAAATGCCCTCAGTTTTTTCCCAGCACGTAAGCATTTTCCGCAAAATGCATTTTTCTGCGGGATTGCCTACCTTAAGGCGTATATTTATGAATATGCCGAAAAAAGTTGTTTTTCCTATTCGGCTTCATAGTTTTATATTAGAAACTATGAAATATGATAAAAATTAGTATATTTAACAGTATTAGTCAGCGTATGAATCATGGAAACCCATTACCTTAATAGTATGCAATTAAGGTTTATCGCTTTTCTTCGGTGTTTTCAGATTCCAATGTTACTGTAATAAATGTTTTTGTTATTAAAAGTACATAAATAAATAGCAGAAATTCTTTCTGGTAATTAGCGTAATTGTGGTGAACATTATTGACAAATGAAACCTGGATTTTCCCATTGCCCTATATATACCCCTCGTAGTCCTTCGATTTGTTCATTTCAATTTAAATATTCTTAAAGTGTCTTTCAAAATGTCTTCAAGAGCTTGTGTTAATAATCCTGATAGTTTCTGTTACATTTGTGGCGAACTTGTATTAAAAAAACAATCTCGAAGTATTACGGAGTTTATTAAAAAAGTGTACTTTGCCTATTTTGGTGTGAAGATCGGAGATCAAGAAAAATGTTGGGCCCCTCATGGAGTGTGTTCAGGCTGTGTGGAAGGACTTCGCATGTGGTCTAAAGGAAAGGTGAAATCTTTTCGTTTTGGGGTGCCTATGATTTGGAGAGAGCCGAGAAACCACGGCGATGACTGCTACTTTTGTTCTTGCAACATACAAGGGTACAATGCCAAAAATAAAAAAGATATATGTTACCCAAACATGCAATCTGCACTTCGGCCTGTGCCTCATGGACCCGGTATTCCAGTACCAGTGCCCCCACACAATTTTGACGATTTGCCAGAGTCATCAGAGAGCGAGTCAGAGCAGTTGGATGATGAGTTTCAAGTCGAAGACTGTGGACCCCAACAGTTTTCACAAGAAGAATTAAACGACCTCGTTCGTGATTTAGGGCTTTCTAAAGAGTCTGCTGAACTACTGGGCTCTAGACTTCAAGAAAAGAACTTGTTGAGATCTGGAACTTCATTCTCTTGGTACAGAAGCAAAGAAAAACAATTTGAGTCAAATTTTTCTCAGGATGGCGAACTTGTATATTGTTCCGATGTTCCCAAGTTGATGTCAATGTTTAACGTTCAACATGTGTCAGATGAATGGAGACTTTGTATTGACTCGTCAAAAAGAAGTTTAAAAGCAGTTTTGCTACACAACGGCAATAAATACGCTTCTGTACCCGTGGGGCACTCTGTGCATTTAAAAGAAAAGTATGACAACATGGCTTTTATCCTTGATAAATTGAAATATAAGGAGTTTGGATGGCCTATCTGTGGTGATCTCAAAGTCATCTCTATGGTGCTTGGACAACAAGGTGGCTATACGAAATTCCCCTGTTTCCTATTTGAGTGGGATAGCCGGGCAAAAGCACAGCACTGGAGCCAAAAAGTGTGGCCAACGAGAACTTTGAAGGTTGGAGAAAAAAATGTTCACTTTGAGTCTTTGGTTGATCCCAAAAAAGTGCTTTTACCCCCACTTCACATCAAGCTTGGACTGATGAAGCAGTTTGTCAAGGCATTGCCAAAAGATGGTGAAACGTTCAAATACCTTGAAAAGAAATTCCCGGGACTGTCTGAGGCAAAGTTAAAGGAGGGTGTTTTTGTTGGCCCGGACATTCGGAAACTAATGAAAGACAATCAGTTTGAAAAGGTGATGAAAAAAGCTGAGAAAGAGGCGTGGATATCATTTAAAGAAGTTGTGACTAAGTTTTTGGGGAACAATAAGGACCCGGATTATGAAGAAATTGTAAATAAAATGTTGAAATGTTTTAAAACCTTGGGGTGCTCCATGAGCTTGAAACTTCACTTTTTGAACTCCCATTTGAGTTATTTCCCAGAAAACCTTGGTGCCGTAAGTGAAGAGCAGGGCGAGAGGTTCCACCAAGACATCAAAAAAATGGAACGGAAGTACCAAGGACGATGAGATGTGAATATGGTGGGAGACTACTGTTGGATGCTTCATAGAGAACTTCCAGACATCCCACACAAACGGAAAAGCTCAAAACGGAGTTTTGGGGGAAAAAGATGTAGATATTATAAATCCTTATTGTATATACTACATATTATTTTTATCAAATTGTATTTAAAAATGTAAATAAACCACTAGTAATATATATTTTTTTTATTTCAAAATGCATTTTTACCTATATGTACTGCGGGTTTTGCATAACTTTCTTTTTCATTTTGCGGAAAATCCCTACGTGCTGGAGAAAAACTGAGGTCATATTTGGACTCAGCGCACCAAAATACATACGATTCACCCATTACAATGAAAAAAAAATCAAAAAATTTCAATTTGCAGACCTGTGTTATATGTATTCATTGTAAGCATTTCAGGTGTCCACGGGCTGGTTTTAACAATATTAGCTTAACCCATAGCCACTCTGGCGATGTAAAAAGAACCTCATAGCTCACCGATTGATTAAGCTAGCGAAGCCTGGGCATTTTAAGGTAATGATTCAGTAAGTGTAGGGCAATTAAAGAGGCCGTGTTTCAAACTTGCTAACACAGCGTTCGGTTGTTCTAAACATGAAATATTTTTATAACTATAGACTATGTCCAAATGCCTCGGACAGTGGAAATTGCCAACCTTTCCTTTCTATGGTCGACTGCCTGCTGAGCATGGAAAATATTCTTTCTTCATTTGCATTGTGGACAGGTATTGCAAAAAAAGTTAACGATTTACTAATAATTCAGAATGAAGCAACAATATTGGTTTTAATATAGTCGATCTATTTGAGGCAGGAAATCAAATTTGTAAAATGTTCATCTTTTTTTTCTACGAATACCTATAAATTGTAAAACTGATCAGAACAAGTTGCATCATCTACAACGACGTTCTTTAGAAGCATATAAAATTTGAGTTGTCTTCCCATGTTGGAACCCTGTCTAATTTTAACCAAGTAAAAGTATTAAACATTGATAGTTGATTAGTTCTTATAACTTCAAATAGTCGTACCATTTTTTATAACAATTCGGGAAATTTAAATTGAATGTATTTATTTCACTTTCTAATCGTTCTTTAATCGAGTTTAATAGAGGAAGTCGGGAAAAGTCGAGGAGGCCATGATCATACCGCAAAATGATTTCGACCAATGTAAATGGTTGTTAGTTTTTGTTGCTATGGTTATTACTGCCGAAAAATAAAAGTTACTAGTATACAAAAAGTGGGAGTTTTCGGCCGCTAAATCCTGCCCAAATTAATAGCTTTTCGACGCAGTAGAACAAAAAAATGATTTTTCACATCTATGACTCAATGTATTAGCCAATGAAGTTATTGTAGCCATTATTTCCAACAAAAAAATTTGTTCGGCTTCCATTTTTAATATTTTTCCATTTTCAAAAAATGATTTTACAAAGGATAAAAAATGTGCTTTGAAAGCATGATAAACTTCCAACACTCTCTCCATAGCAAAACCTCTGTATGCACACAGTTTTTGATTGAAACTTAACCTTGAAATAATGAAAAGTTCGCGAAATTAAAAAAGAGAAGAACAATCTGAGCAAAAAAGATAGTGAACAAAAGAATTGTGTTGGAAAAGAGAACCTGTTCTCTTTACAAGAGACGTGTTGGCAATCATAACCTCCGATAATTCGCTTGTTGCTAAAAATCTAGGTATTTTTTGCTTTCTTATTATTTTACCTAATTCGATGCCCGTATTCTTTTAAGCTTGTAATTTTTATACTGCATACACAACAGAATTATTGCCGAATACTAAATAACTAATAATGTTTCGAACCTATCTTACTTAGCCCGCTATGATGTAAAATAATTGGTTGCTAAGAGATACGGCATACGTTTATATATTTCGCCCACAGCAAGGAGCAAAACGTTTTTCACCAGGTAGTGTTTCCTAAGATTATATAGCGCAGCCACAGTCACATTAAAATACCTAAAACCTCTTTTAAAATTAAAAAGAGGATGTTGAATAACATACAGCCCATGATTATGTACGACCATAAAACAATGTAGCAGCGAAGAGGAAGAGAACAAAGAAAATATTATACAGGGTGATTCATAAGTATGGCCATTAAATTAAATGGGTGTATACTGATCCCAGTACATTTCACTAAAAATGTATCACTTACTGGAAAAAATCGTAATGGGTGTGATGTAAACTTTTGAGAACCACGGGCTAAATCGGTGAGAGTACAATCACCTAAGGCTCCAAATGTGAATAGCTGGCCATAGACACACGTTCAAAACCGCCACGAATGTACGCCACACTTTTTCCGGCAGGATTATGCGTGGCGTTTCAGAAGTGGCATTGCCCACAGACATACATTTTATTCTTGCCGTTTTGAACCCCGGTTTAAAACGGTAAATGAAAAAGTGTGTGTCTATGGCTAAAAACAGGCATTTTTCCCTGGCGTGTGGCGCAGCCCTTGGAATCTTGACATTTTCAACACTCTTTCCTGGCGTGTGAAAACGATTTTCGTTCACTATCATCAAGTTGCGTTTACTACCAGTGTGCAGCGAAATATTAATAATAATATTTATATGTAAAACGCTCGCAAACATGCAAAGAAAGAGGCGTGCAACAGTGTGTGCGTTAATTTACACTGAAGTCATTTTAAAGCAAAGAAATACTAAAATGCCTAGCTAGGGTACGGCAGAAGAAGTGGTTAAGTAAACGGGACAAATACAGTGTTACGAAACTTTTACGGGAATTAAGGGATTTGTGTTGGCATTTCTTGTTCAATTGTGTGAATAACAAAAATCGAAATACCACAAGGTTGGTACAAATACAGTACTTTCGTAAAGTGGTCGATAAATTCGTTAAAAGTTGAAGGAATAACTTTTGGAAAAAACGCTGGGACCGATCGACTTTTATTTTTATTTGCACATTTTTTCGAATAAAATTTATACATACACGGTGACCCGCTTAGGAGGTATGACATCTTCGATGTATTTTTTTACATGGCAACCCCCTTTTTTTATTACGGAATTTGAAAAAATGCATTTTTTACTTACGCTTACCTGATTTTTGAGTATAGGTCACATGATCAAAAATTAAAAAAAAAAAATAAAGATTGCAAAATGCTAAATTTAATTGCAATGTTAACTTCAAAAACAACTAAATTAAATGTTCAAATTGTGTACCGTTATCTGCCTGGCAGTAGCCAAGACGACCGATATGTTTTTTATCGATTGCTACCATTGATAAAAACGTAAAATCATAATTCGCAAAATTAAATTTAATATTTTACAATTTTAAAATAGTTGTTCTTAATGCTTGGTCATGTGGCCTATACGCAAAACTCAGCTGAGCGTAAGTAAAAAAATATGTTCTATCAAATCCGGTAATAAAAAAGTGGGTTGCATTAAAAAAAAGCATTGATGACGTCATACCTCCTATGCGGGTCACCCTGTAACTATGTATGTATTTTATATGAAAAAATAGGAAAATAAAAATCGACGGGTCCCAGCGTTTTTTCCGAAAGTCATTCCTTGAATTTTTAACGAATTTATCCACTACTGTACGAAAGCACTGCATATATCGTCGGGAGAGGTTCCAGTGCGTTTCGAAGTTTTGACTTTTTTAAATTCTTTTTGAAACCAGCCCCTAATATACTGATTTTTTTGCTATTACGTCACGATCTGCTTTTAAATTGTATTTTTTGCTGACTTCAATTAAAGCATTTTTCAAATTATGGGTTACGTAATCCTTCGACTTAATCTTCCATAACGCTGTATATTGGCCCATATATTTCAATAAATTCTGTTTGGTACTCTTTATTCATTTCTGCGCTTCCTATAATTGCCGAACCAAACTAACTGACCACCTTAACCAAAGTACACGGGCCGAATAAAAATGTAAAATACGTGTGTGTGGGCCCTGCAAAGAAAAAAGCGTGCTCAGGACTGTGGCACTCAAAACCGGCGTGTGGTGCGCCGCGTGCAAATACCCATACACGGACGCTTTTTCCTGCACATCTGATGTGTTGCGTTCATTCCCGCAGGAAAAAGCTTCTGTCACAGGTAGGGTGACAACCTCTCAGGGTTTCACCCCGAGTCTAAGGGTTTCAACACCAAACCTCCGGACTCCGGGTTTTGTTATAATTTCTCCGGGTTACTCTCAGGGTTTCACCCGGAGTCTAAGGGTTTCAACACCAAACCTCCGGACTCCGGGTTTGTTATAATTTCTCCGGGTTACTCTCACCTCTCAGGGTGTCACCCGGAGTCTCAGGGTTTCAACACCAAACCTCCGGACTCCGGGTTTTGTTATAATTTCTCCGGATTACTCTCACCTCTCAGGGTTTCACCTAGAGTCTAAGGGTTTCAACACCAAACCTCCGGACTCCGGGTTTTGTTATAATTTCTCCGGGTTACTCTCACCTCTCAGGGTTTTACCCGGAGTCTAAGAGTTTCAAGACCAAACCTCCGGACTCCGGGTTTTGTTATAATTTCTCCGGGTTACTCTCACCTCTCAGGGTTTCACCCGGAGTGGAGTCTAAGGGTTTCAACAACAAACCTCCGGACTCCGGGTTTTGTTATAAATTCTCCGGGTTACTCTCACCTCTCAGGGTTTCACTCGGAGTCTAAGGGTTTCAACACCTAACCTCCTGACTCCGGGTTTTGTTATAATTTCTCCGGGCTACTCTCACCTCTCAGGATTTTACCCGAAGTCTAAGGGTTTCAACACCAAACCTCCGGACTCTGGGTTTTGTTATAATTTCTCCGGTTTACTCTCACCTGTCAGGGTTGCCCCAGAGTCTAAGGGTTTCAACACCAAACCTCCGGACTCCGGGTTTTGTTATAATTTCTCCGGCTTACCTTCACCTCTCAGGGCTTCACCCGGAGTTTAAGGGCTTCAACACCAAACGTCCGGACTCCAGATTTTGTTATAATTTCTCCGGGTTACTCTCACCTCTCAGGGTTTCACCCGGAGTCTCAAGGTTTCACCCAGAGGTTCAGGGTTTCAACACCAAACCTTCGGACTCCGGGTTTTGTTATAATTTCTCCGGATTATTCTCACCTCTCAGGGTTTCACCAGGAGTCTCAGGGTTTTACCCGGAGTCTCAGGGTTTTAACACGAAAACTGCGGACTCCGGGTTTTGTTATCATTTCTCCGGATTACTCTCACCTCTCAGGATTTCACCCAGAGTCTCAGGGTTTCAACACCAAACCTCCGGACTCCGGGTTTTGCTATCATTTCTCCGGATTACTCTCACCTTTCAGGGTTTCACCCGGAGTCTAAGGGTTTCAACACCAAACCTCCGGACTGCGTGTATTGTTATAATTTCTCCAGATTACTCTCACCTCTCAGGGTTTCACCCGGAGACTAAGGGTTTCAACATCAAACCTCCGTATTCCGGGTTTTGTTATAATTTCTCCGGGTTACTCTCACCTCTCAGGGTTTCACCCGGAGTCTCAGGGTTTCAACACCAAACCGCCGGACTCCGGGTTTTGTTATAATTTCTCCGGGTTACTCTCACCTCTCAGGATTTCACCCGGAGTCTAAGGGTTTCAACACCAAACGTCCGGACTCCAGATTTTGTTATAATTTCTCCGGGTTACTCTCACCTCTCAGGGTTTCACCCGGAGTCTCAAGGTTTCACCCAGAGTTTCAGGGTTTCAACACCAAACCTTCGGACTCCGGGTTTTGTTATAATTTCTCCGGATTATTCTCACCTCTCAGGGTTTCACCAGGAGTCTCAGGGTTTTAACCGGAGTCTCAGGGTTTTAACACCAAAACTGCGGACTCCGGGTTTTGTTATCATTTCTCCGGATTACTCTCACCTCTCAGGATTTCACCCAGAGTCTCAGGGTTTCAACACCAAACCTCCGGACTCCGGGTTTTGCTATCATTTCTCCGGATTACTCTCACCTTTCAGGGTTTCACCCGGAGTCTAAGGGTTTCAACACCAAACCTCCGGACTGCGTGTATTGTTATAATTTCTCCAGATTACTCTCACCTCTCAGGGTTTCACCCAGAGACTAAGGGTTTCAACACCAAACCTCCGTATTCCGGGTTTTGTTATAATTTCTCCGGGTTACTCTCACCTCTCAGGGTTTCACCCGGAGTCTCAGGGTTTCAACACCAAACCGCCGGACTCCGGGTTTTGTTATAATTTCTCCGGGTTACTCTCACCTCTCAGGATTTCACCCGGAGTCTAAGGGTTTCAACACCAAACGTCCGGACTCCAGATTTTGTTATAATTTCTCCGGGTTACTCTCACCTCTCAGGGTTTCACCCGGAGTCTCAAGGTTTCACCCAGAGTTTCAGGGTTTCAACACCAAACCTTCGGACTCCGGGTTTTGTTATAATTTCTCCGGATTATTCTCACCTCTCAGGGTTTCACCAGGAGTCTCAGGGTTTTACCCGGAGTCTCAGGGTTTTAACACCAAAACTGCGGACTCCGGGTTTTGTTATCATTTCTCCGGATTACTCTCACCTCTCAGGATTTCACCCAGAGTCTCAGGGTTTCAACACCAAACCTCCGGACTCCGGGTTTTGCTATCATTTCTCCGGATTACTCTCACCTTTCAGGGTTTCACCCGGAGTCTAAGGGTTTCAACACCAAACCTCCGGACTGCGTGTATTGTTATAATTTCTCCAGATTACTCTCACCTCTCAGGGTTTCACCCAGAGACTAAGGGTTTCAACACCAAACCTCCGTATTCCGGGTTTTGTTATAATTTCTCCGGGTTACTCTCACCTCTCAGGGTTTCACCCGGAGTCTCAGGGTTTCAACACCAAACCGCCGGACTCCGGGTTTTGTTATAATTTCTCCGGGTTACTCTCACCTCTCAGGATTTCACCCGGAGTCTAAGGGTTTCAACACCAAACGTCCGGACTCCAGATTTTGTTATAATTTCTCCGGGTTACTCTCACCTCTCAGGGTTTCACCCGGAGTCTCAAGGTTTCACCCAGAGTTTCAGGGTTTCAACACCAAACCTTCGGACTCCGGGTTTTGTTATAATTTCTCCGGATTATTCTCACCTCTCAGGGTTTCACCAGGAGTCTCAGGGTTTTACCCGGAGTCTCAGGGTTTTAACACCAAAACTGCGGACTCCGGGTTTTGTTATCATTTCTCCGGATTACTCTCACCTCTCAGGATTTCACCCAGAGTCTCAGGGTTTCAACACCAAACCTCCGGACTCCGGGTTTTGCTATCATTTCTCCGGATTACTCTCACCTTTCAGGGTTTCACCCGGAGTCTAAGGGTTTCAACACCAAACCTCCGGACTGCGTGTATTGTTATAATTTCTCCAGATTACTCTCACCTCTCAGGGTTTCACCCAGAGACTAAGGGTTTCAACACCAAACCTCCGTATTCCGGGTTTTGTTATAATTTCTCCGGGTTACTCTCACCTCTCAGGGTTTCACCCGGAGTCTCAGGGTTTCAACACCAAACCGCCGGACTCCGGGTTTTGTTATAATTTCTCCGGGTTACTCTCACCTCTCAGGATTTCACCCGGAGTCTAAGGGTTTCAACACCAAATTTCCGGACTCCGTGTTTTGTTATACTTTCTGCGGATTACTCTCACCCTTAGGGTTTCACCCAGAGTCTAAGGGTTTCAACACCAAACCTCCGGACTCCGTGTTTTGTTATACTTTCTGCGGATTATTCTCACCCTTAGGGTTTCACCTAGAGTCTAAGGGTTTCAACACCAAACTTCCGGCCCCGGGGTTTGTTATAATTTCTCCGGGTTACTGTCACCTCTCAGGGTTCCACCCGGAGTCTCAGGGTTTCACCCGGAGTCTCAGGGTTTCAACACCAAACCTCCGGACTCCGGGTTTTGTTATAATTACTCCGGTTTACTGTCACCTCTCAGGGCTTCACCCGGAGTCTAAGGGTTTCAACAACAAACCTCCGGACTCCGGGTTTTATTATAATTTCTCCGGGTTACTCTCACCTCTCAGGGTTTCACCCGGAGTCTCAGGGTTTCACCCGCAGTCTCAGGGTTTTATTTATTTATTTATTTATTTAATTCTCAAACAGGCATTGCCTAGTTACATGAGAATGGGTATTCTACATTATTTAAATTTCAAACTAATTAACATTATAAAAAACTTAAGAACTAAAAAAATAGCTAACGGCTGAATGAAATATGGCTGAAAAACATAATAGAAGTGAGCTATAAATCAATAGTTTAAGAAGGACTTAATAACTCAAAATGACATTTAAGAAAGTTTGTGAATGTTTTTAAATTATAGGCAAAATCCAAATCACTAGTTACAATAACTTCAATAGCAAGACTTAGAAAATGGGTTATAGGTGATCTTCGCGTATATGTTGATTGAGGCAAGGCAAATATTGAGGTAGGTCTTAAAGGTCTGGCAGGAATTTTGAAATTTATTAGAGCAAGGAGTTTTGAGTCATTGATTTGATTATTTAACAATTTATATCCAAACATTATCATACTAAAATTTCTGCGGTTTTCTAGACTACACATTTCAAACTTTTCACGGAGATTAACTGTTCTCAGGGTACGATAATCGGGATAATTATTGTATTTTTTAAAGTATAAATATCTTAAAAATCTATTTTGTATTTTTTCTATCTGTTGTTTGTGTCCGACAGATTGTGGATACCACACGATAGATGCATACTCCAGCTTCGGCCTTACAAAAGAAATATATAAAGTTTTTAATGTTTGTATGTGTTTAAAGTTACTTGTCTGCCTTATAATAAAGCCCAAACTGCGCAATGCTTCACCTCTAATTCGTTCAATGTGAGAATCAAATTTCAATTTGGAATCATATTCTATCCCTAGATCTTTAATACTCTCGACCCGAAGAATGTTCATTCGGTTCATTTAATAATTATAGAGTATTTTGTTTGGTTTCATGGTTATGGTCATTTGTGAGCATTTCGCAATATTAAAAAACAGCTTATTCGATAGACTCCATTCATAAACATGTTGTATGTCATTTTGTAATTTCTCGCAATCATTAAGTCCTTCAATTTTACGATAAAACTTCATATCATCTGCAAATAACAAGCATTTAGAATTTTGTATGACATTCGGCAAATCATTTCTAAAAATTAAAAACAGCAAGGGTCCTAAGTTTGAGCCTTGCGGAACTCCCGAATTTGCTTTAAATTTGCCGGATGTATTGCCATCGTGTTTCACAATGAAGTGTCTATTTTGCAAATATGATTTAAGAAGTTCTAACGTGTTAGTAGTAAGTCCATTTCGGTATAGTTTTTGTAGTAGAATATCGTGATCCACTCGATCAAAAGCTTTTGAGAAATCCGTATATATTACGTCGGTTTGATATTTATTCTCTAAATTGCCCATAACATCATGCACAAATGAAACCAAATTTGTGCTGACTGATTTTTTTGTAACAAAACCGTGTTGACAGTCATTTATATAAGGGTTTATATGATTCCAAATCTTTTGGTATATGATTTGCTCGAACACTTTGGCGATAGCTGACAACAACGCTATGGGCCTATAGTTCTCGACGCACGATCTGTCTCCAGATTTGAATATAGGTGTTATTAGTAGTACAGTTTTCCAGCTCTCAGGAAAAACAGATTGTTGCACAATCAAATTGAATATATATAAAAGAGGTTCTTCAAGCCAGTCAGCATAACTTTTTATTACATATGGTGGAATTTTATCACTACCGGCTGACTTTTTAGGTTTAAGTTTTTTAATAGCCCGTTTAAAGTCAAGTTGCGTAATCAACTTAATGTCTAACAAATCATGACTATTAATGATATCATCACATTGAACGGTATAGGCTGCGGGTAATTTGTTATAGACAGATTGAAAGTAAGTAGCAAAATTATCTGCAATTTTATTTTTCCCTATTTCTTGGCCATTCTTTTTCATTGCCACATATGTATTATTTGATTGTTGGTTTCTTATGTATGCCCAAAACTGATTAGGATTATGAGTTAAAGATTCTTCAATATTATTAAGATGTTCATTGTGTGCATCCCTTATAAGTCTTTTTAATTTGCGCCTTTCTAATGAGTATCGATTATAGTGCTCAACAGAACGATTTTTTACGCTGTTTAATTTATTCTTTTCCTTAATAGAGTTTTTAATTTCATTAGTAAACCAGACAGGGAAATTAGATGCCTTTTTTGTTACTTTCGGTACTGCTGTGTCCATAATAGAATAAAATATATTATAAAACTCTTGCAACGCAGTATTTACATCATTTTGATTCAAGACTGATGTCCAGTCTGCTGTACTAATAAGGTCTGTGAAGAGTTCGAAATTGCTACGTTTGAAATTATAGTACTCAACAATTTTTGTATCTTTAACTTTAAGTTGTGTTTTAAAAGAGATATTAATAGACAAAGTTGGATGATGTGAATCTTCCCGTACAATTGGGAATTCACATTTGGCTACTTGAACATTTGGTTTATTGCATGCATTAGTGAGTACTTGATCCAAAGTCTTATTATTGTAATTTTTAATGTTGTTGCATAAATCCAATGAATGTGAATTTAACTCATCTAAAAATGTCTTGTAGGTTTCATTAAATATATTCATGTTACAATTATTTAATTTAATTTGCCATATATCACCTAAATTAAAGTCGCCAATTATCAACAAATTACTAATTTCTTCGTTGATGTAATCTTCAATGAATTCAAAAAACTCCTTGTACACATCGGGTTTAGAATTAGGTTGTATATACACTACTACATGATTAAGGTATTCTCGTACATCCAACGCAAAATGTAGACCCGCGCTCTATCATGCCTAAATACCATATTTTGACGAACATTTAAAGCAACGTCTTCTAATATCTCGGGATGATCTTGTTGGAAAAAATTCAGATACGTTTGTCCGTTTAAGCGATTTAGCAAAAATTGAATAAAGTAAAAAGAAAAATGAGATTGATATAAGTAATAACAGAATAGGAAATTTATAATGAAATGTCTCACCAGATGGTTACCCAATAGTCCGTCCCATATATTTAAGCTACAACGTTGCTAGTGATTTCTTATTCTAACTGTACGAGGATTTGCATGATTCCATAGGTGTTCATTGTGCACGTTAAAAACACCACCACGTGTGAAAAGACATTTGTCTATCCAGAGAACTGAATCTTTCAAATCGTAATGAGCAAGGTACCATTCACAAAACTGTATTCGAAGTAGATAATTGGTGTTTTGCAGACGTTGCACCTTCGTATAGTGGTATTGATGTTGTTGATCACGGTCTAGAGCACGCCACACGCAGGTTGAATTAATTTCCAATTCCCTGACCACAAATCTAGTGCTTCGTTCGGGATTATTGTTTATCGAATTAAGAACATCATCATTATGAAGACACTGACGACCAGCATTTACACGTGGTGGCACAGCAACACGACCATCTAACAGAATGCGATACTCCAACCTTAAAAAAACGTTAATGCTTGGTCGTCGTCGCAAAAGAAATCTCTCACCGTATAATCGGACTGCTTGCCCTGCTCGATTAACAGAAGCTCCGAGAGCCATTAGCATGCCATAATATTCTCAATTAGAAAAATTAGCAGCCATTTTTCGAAATAAACGTACGAGAATATGACCACAACAAAGCTTCTGTCAATAAATTATTCTAAACAATCATTTGGTTCTCGACACTTGATTCGCTGTAGTTACAAAACTATGGGTTTTATCGAAAAATAGCAAAAAAATTTTTTGTTCAGTTTTTACTATGGAATAATGTAGTATAGTCCGTATCCTCGAACGCTGCAACACCCTGTATAAGGAAAGGGTATGTTACGGGTCAAATTCAGTATACGGTCCGGTATATTGCGCATGCGCTGAGAGCGGAGCATGTAAACATGTTGGGTGGATGCCGCTATCGTCTCGTAATGTTTAAAGCAATGTTGTTGCGCTCTCGGCGGTTCAGGTTAGCGGTTTAGGTTGGTTGTTAGGTCTTGATGATTTTTTTAGAGAAAAAATACGACTGGACTGTATAGTGAATTTTTACCAAATCATTTATAAATATTTACGTATTTAATTCGTGACAAATCTAAATTTTATCTACAATCTAATTAAGCTAAAGTCAAATTTTATATACTGTTTGAGGCTCTCACGGTTACCCGAATTATTCTTCTTAACATAGAATTTCGGCTTAGACCGCGTAGTATTTGTAGATAAACACCCAGCATTCTCTGGCTTAATGTGCCTTGCACCTTGTGAACTCGAGCAAAACCGGCGAGATGGCCATACTCTCTGAAAACGGGACTGGTCGTTCCGTTGATTTACGACTTCAAGAACATAAAAGCGATTGCAAACGCAAACACATCACAAAATCAGCCGTAGCTAAGCATACGTTTACAAATGGGCACGCTTTAAAATTTGAGCACGTTAGAGTACTTGTCAGAATACCTCACTACTTCCCGCGAGTGATACGTAAAGCCATAGAAATAGAAAAACATCCAAATAATATAAACAGCGAAGATGGTTTTCAGCTTAGTAAAACGTGGACTCCTGTGATACACGATCTACAGCATTACGACCACTATGCGTCATTCGGCCATGCCCCACAGATTACGTTGCAGTCGAAAGACCAATCAGTGTTACGCTATTCCGCGCGCCTGGCGCAGAGGACTATAAATAGCTCCACACAGACCTTCAGTTCCTAATGCGACTTTCACTCTAATGATGCAAGCTGCAAAGTCTTGCGAAACGTTAGTGAATATGGATGCACAAACAGCAAAAAGGCCGAATCTGCCTCGAAGTATCCCCGTTTTCAAGATACTCAAACAGCACGAGCCACCAAAGAGCATGGCCAGCGCGCGGGTTTTTGCTCGAGTTCACAAGGTGCAAGGCACATTAAGCCAGAGAATGCTGGGTGTTCATTTACAAATACTACGCGGTCTAAGACGAAATTCTATGTTAAGAAGAATAATTCAAATTTTACATCTCAATATATTAGTTTTCCTAAATAATTCTACGCTATTTCCTATAACATTTTAAGATCTAAAACATTCTAGTTGTCTACCCTGTATTTCTCAAGGTTTCCCTAATTTTGGACAAGGCTTTTATCTTTTTCGGCCATTTTACCATTGTTTGCTGCTGCAGAAAGGCTGCCTTGTGAAGTATGTTTGTGAAGTGAAATGTGCCTTTAATTTTGGAATTTTCACGGTCATCCTCCTTGGGAAATCGTTTTTGGGTTATGAGTTCTTCCATGGAATCCTGATCAAGTTCATAGGAGAGGTATTTTTAGCAATTTGCCCAGATCAAACATGGTATGGATTTATACTGAGCAAGCATATGGCGCTACCTTGGCAAAAAAGAGCAGGACATCTTAATCCTCTTTTTTTCCGCACGCAGGAACTTCATCTCCTTGCGAACGCATTTCGTCCTGGAGTCACCCCAGCTTTCTCGCCTGGGAATCGTGTGCGTGAGGGTTCCTTTTTTGCAAATGGTTCGAAGTCGTATTCTGATCTACCTGAAGATTGCTACGCAAAACTGCTGTTCAGACCTGGCATTCACACCTGATACCTCCTTGAAGTTCATCGAAAAGGTTTCCTGGTACGTCTGCTTACTACGTGGAGAATCCGCTACAGAAGGTCTGTTGCAATTTCCTCTATTTTCCCCTGTGCCTTCGGTCTAAAGTGGCTAATTTTATAGAATTGTTTCAATATGATTATTTAGAATAAAAGTCTTGATTGTAACGCCCCCTAAAAATTGTTAAAAGATAAAACTCGAAATTGTGTAATTGTGAAATTAAGAGTTCGTCGTCAGCTTTGGTATTGCATACCCACTGCAAAGACATTGTATTCTTTTCTCACAAAAATGTAAACGTTAAGACCCCACTTTTGCCAAAGCCGGATTGGAGCATTGCAGTAAAGTCGTTATTAGATTTTTGCGGCAGTTGAACCCACTGGAGATAGAACCCATGTTTTCTGCTACAAAACTATCAGCTTTACAACTGAGCCACGCTCCACTGCTCTATTCTGGATTGTAAGAAGAGGGTGAACGACGTTCACACGAACTTAGGCCTCGAGGAGGGCCTATTATGCTAACTCCATAGCAACACTTTTGGTTGCCTCATTCAAGCCATCCGACTCTTTCGATGAACCTGAAGATACTAGCCAAAGGAGTGCTGCGGACAGACATTCATATAAAGTGTGCTCTGCCATGTCCTACTTATGGCTGCACCCTCAACAGGTTGGGTCGTCAACAAGGCCCATCCTATACGCATGCGTTTGTTCAGTCTGCAATAACCAGAAAGTATTCCTACGACAAGTCGTAGTTTGGAAATCTTGAAAAAATCCTTTTCGAGAGGGCTGCAATATATAGCCATCCTTGCATGTTGGTATTTGTACATATTGGCTCATCTGGCACAATAGCGATTGTGAGTTTCTTGGCTAATTATGGTGTAGAGAAGAGTCAATGAAGGGTTGTTCCAAACCTTGCTTCGCCAGGTTCATAGGCTTTTTGTTGTCATAATTTCCTATATGTCGTTTTACTTAATCTATATACATATATAAAGGAAAGTCACAACCCTGACTAATCAACACAGAGCCGAAACCACTAGCACTGAAAACTTGAAATTTGGGTGGAAGATTCAATTGGTTACATATGGTAGTGCTAAGAAGGGATTTTTTGAAATTCGACCACTAAGGGGGTGAAAAGGGGTAAAATGTGTTTTCACGAATTCCTCAATATATCTTACACCCGATAAGATATTGATTTGGTTTTACTTGCAAAGATTACCAATATAAATACCTAGAAACGTATTTTAGGATTTTGCCTTAACCAACCCCTAAAGGTGCAAATCTGGATTGGGGGTGAATTACAGAACCCTTCGTATCTCCTTTGTTTATTGAGTTAGAACATTCTTTTTTGGCATATAGATGTAGTTTTAAAATATTTGGAAAGTAGTGTAACGGAATTTGAAAATATTAACTCTAAGAGGGTGAAAAGGGGTAAACTGTGTTTTCACGAATTCATGAATATCTCTTAGACCCAATAAGATAGCGACTTAGTGTTTGCTTGCATAGGTGCTCAATAGAAGTATCTAAAAGTATATTTCAGGATTTTGCCCTAATCGACCCCTACAGGTGCAAATCTGAATTCGGGGTGAATTAAAGAACCCTTTGTAACTCCTAGGTTTATTGAGTTAGAACATTCCTTTTTTTGGCATATAGATGTACCTATTCTTAAAATATTTAGAAAGTGGTTTAAGGGATTTTACAATTTTACCCCTAAGGGGGTGAAAAGGGGTAAACTGTATTTTCCTCAGTATCTCTTAGACCCGATAATGTATCGACTTGGTGTTTGCTTGCATAGTTATCCAATACAAATGCCGAAAAACGCATTCCAGGATTTTGCCCTAATCAACCTCTAAAAGTGCAAATCTGGATTCGGGGTGAATTAAAGAAACCTTCGTATCTCGTATGTTTATTGAGCTAGAGCATTCTGTGTTAGGCATATAAATGTATTCTTAAAATATTTAGAAAGCGGTTTAAGGGATTTTAAAATGTTACCCCTAAGGGGGTGAAAAGCGGTAAACTGTGTTTTCACAAATGCCTCAATATCTCTTAACCCGATAAGATATCGACTTGGTTTATTGCATGCATAGGTATCCAATACAAAAGTCTAAAAACATTTTCGGAAACATTTTCTTCTCCTTTTTCCTACAATATTGTTTTGCGTATTGAGTGAAGGCGAGGAGGCGCCCTAGAATTCATTTGAGGTTTAGAAGAAAAAACATTTGTTGTCCGTACGAAGAACGGGCATCTTGCTAGTTGATTTATAAAATATTATTTTTTGCCCCTAGCTCCAGGGTGCAGTGGAACTAGAGTACCACCCCCAAAACAATGTTGTGATTGTTCTACTGCTGTCGTTAGCTATGTTAATGTTATTATTCTCGCTGCCACGCTGCAACACTGTATTTGTACCTTGCACCTCCGCTTGGTACACGATGGTATATTTGCCTAATTCTATGCTTTTTTAAAGGTCCAGGTCATCTCAAAGGATACCTGCCCCTGTACCTTGATAATGAATTTGTCAGGTTGAGATGCAGTGTCATCCATATATAGTTCGTAGAAATAAATGTACACAGGAAAAAGTCTACCATTGCTCCCTAGAGCCCCCTATGGACAGCCTCTTTCAGGCTCTTCTGATGTTTCCGTCCAATACCTTTATAGTTCTATAACACTGTCGCCCACAGCAGTCTTAGAGCCGCTCTTAGCGCCACCCCTTCCAGAAACAAATCTAATAGAGGGAGACTCAGAGTAGTTGGCGTTCCTTCCACTGTGAGATGATCTAAATGTATAATTAAAGTAAGCGGTTTTTTAATACGATTGCGGATCCTGCCAATTAAGTCGCTGTGTAAATTAGAGGTTATGTAAATATTTTCACGTTTAGGGTTCTCATGTTTAATCGTTTTAATTTAAAGGAAATAAAGCACTAGAAAAAAATACAGTTTTATTGGCAATCATAACAATAACTCTCCGTAAGAAAAATGTTATGATCTAAATTAAACACTTTGAGCGTCACTTTGGCAATTCAAATCAAGCTGTCAACAGTTTTAGTGTTGCCAATTTAATTTAAAAGTCATAGCGTGCTGTAATTATACATTTAAATGATCTTACAGTATACCATCTGTAATACTCAAACTTGCTAGCCACTGAACGTGTGAGAATTCGTTTACCGTAGTAACTTGACGGCAGTCTACAGCCACAAAATTTCAAAATCTGTGGTAAACTTTTTCCTCATTTAGAAACTGTAAAGATATCGCTCTCAAACACAGCCAGAACATATTCACACTTTGTTATTAAGAAAGTTGTAATTAGTGATTTATTACAGCAACTTGCAAAAATACACCTTTAATTATTAGTCGAACTGTAACGGTGCATAGCAAAAAAAATTAAATATTGTATGCTGTCACATATTTCTGGTTATGTTTGGTTTTAAAGGCCTTTTCTTAATGTAAGACAAATTTTAATAGGTCTGTTTAGACAAGTTTTCGATTTTTTTTGCTTACTCATACGAATAGTTTCTGTAACTGTCATGTTGCATAACATGGTAAAAATAAGTGATGACAATTTAATTATTTACTACGTCAAAACGTCTTATATGGAAAATAAGATTACCAAACAGATGCATATTTAATATTTCAAAGTAATTTGGGTGCCCGTTTGACTATCGGAGAATAAGGTCCTTATCCGCATTATCAAACAACGAGTACAAGCTGACCTGAGGTCAAATGCTTATCGATAGTTGTAGTTATCACTTCAAAATAAAATGTAGTTAACCGCAATCCGTAAATATTTCAGCAGAACAAACAATCCCCGCGGAGGGGGGGGGGTCTCTATCACTACAAAATGTGTAAAAGGAATAATAGCGATCTTTCACTTTCTGTCACACTAAATAAAAAGTATTACTTCGAACCCGCCATACTAATCGCATCTAACAAATATTACTTACAGACGACTACATTCAGAGTTCTTCAAACATAACTAATCAAGGTAAATACGCTGCAGCTGTAGAGCAAATGTATATCGACGAAGAAAATAATTATTCTATCTCATAGCAAGACACTAAAATAAAAATTCCACCTATATTTCTACACTACGCTTCACATATAAAACACCAAGAAATTATAAAAGAACGTTAAAGAAAAATTTGAGACAGCACAAAAGGGGATAAACTCAGAATTAATCTAAGCACTATTGAGGATTATAGAAAATTCACCAAACTTTATAATGGCAACAAATTAAATTACCACACATTTAAAGACCCTGAAAAGAAAAAAATTCAGTTATTATCCGAAAGTATTAGAAGAGTTAATAAACCTGAAGTACCCTGTAACTAAAGTTACTCGTCTTTATAACAAGGACATAAAACCCGCAACGACAAAGAAAATTATAAACTTAAAGAAAATCCATTATAGTATCATTGAAGTGGAAGCAAGAAAAAAATTAAAAGAAATACCTCAATGTAAGAAATGTCAACTCTACGGACATACACGGAATTATTGCCAAATGCAGCCATGATGCGTCAAGTGCACAAATAATCATGAGTATCATAAATTTCCAAAAAACCTATCAATCCCCCTCAATGCGTGAATTGCAAACAACTGCATTCCGCGAACTTCAAAGGATGCATTTATTACCAGAAAGTTTGTGGTAAATACAGCCCCCTAAATCTAAGTCAAACAAGAGCGCAAACATGGATTTCAGCAGCCTCAACAAAAGTAGCTGACAGTCAAAATATTCAATAATTGAATTCCCATGAACAATAAAACTACAACAGATATTTTCCTACACTACCAACAAAACCTAACAGAAATCACGAAACCAAATAGGAAGAACGGGATCTACTAACCACTATTGTATCAAAAGTAATTTAGCTATTAATAACACACCTGGATAAAATTATGCCCTATCTAACAACACTAATACCATTACTTTCCTCATATGGATCCAAATAAAAAACTCACAATTAGTAATGTAACAGTCCTAAATTGAAATGCTGATAGCATAACGAGACAGTGTTAGGACTATTTGTCGAGCTTAGCTATTTCCTCAGATGTTAGTATCTTTTCCGAATCATGTAGTAAAAATTCGCAATTTAGTAATGTATTCAATATCTATTTCCCATACGAAAGTTGTTTCCGATTCACTTAAGCCCAAATCTTTAGCTTGGCAATGTTATTAAAACTTGACCTGCTGCAAGAAGTAGGTACAGTTTCTTTGTTCGTAAATTCTCAGTAAGCCGCTTGACAAAGGACCTTTGTTCGCCGTTGAATTCTGCATGAATGATCTTGCCATTATCACGTATTAAGTGGTTCTTGACGCCGAACAGGCGGTTGTAATTTTACGTGTGAACGTGTGACGGAGCGTAGTCACGCGCTTGCGTCACGGCAGTTGAATTTCGAATCTGTGACTTAAGCGTCACTTCGTACCGATCCTTGAACTAGAACAAACGAATTTTATTTTTAACCCCCGGTCCGCGTCACTTTGCGATCGGGGGGGACTTGTAATGAACCTTGTGATTCCGCTTAAAGTAATGTGTTCCGTGAATTGTGCCTTTTAAGGACCTGTTGAACTTACCGGAGTGCCTTCTTAAGTAATGGAACTGTTTAGTTACGTGAGAAATCCTAGGCGTTCTTCGTGCTGTGAACATTAACGGTTTGGAGTGCAGTTGAAGCAAGTTAAGTTAGTGTGGTCGAGAATTCTTTTCGTGGGGTTGCGAGACTCCAAAATTATAGCTGTCGCGGATTTTAACGAGCTCTTCATAGAACCAACGCTAATTTAAGTATGACGTCGTGTTGTTTAAATCTCACACGTTGCCCAGTGGTTCCTGTATTGGAAGTGTCTTTACGTCGTCTATTCACCCTTCGGGGGATTCTACTTCATCTGGCCAACCCCTTATAGTCTACACCATCGAGGTTGTGTTCTGCAGCACGTCCACCCTTGCGATTTCGCCGTTGTTCCGTTTCTTCGGGAATCTTTAAGGCAGTTTGTATAGAAAGGTGATTACATACAGTGCCGCACGTAATTATGCAGCCAGCTGATCTTCTTCAGGTAACAAGTTATTGTAAATTAGTTTTACTGCGTATAACAAAAAGTGATAGCTACGTCGTCGAGTGTTGAACAATTTAGTGCATTTATTGTTGTAACCATGTATTTGCTGTTTGCTAAATTTACCGAATTGTAACTCGTGGCAGTTTCGTTTGCCTTGAGCCACATTAATGTATTTGCAGTCAACTTTAATGTTTGTAATTAAGCTAACGTGTTGCACAATCTAACCCGACTAATTCTTTTGAGCATTTTTAAATTTAACTAGTCAATTTCATATTCATTGTCACCTACATATATTTTATTTATTCCAATAGAGTTCATTGTCAAGTACTCATGTTTTTCATTTGTGTTCTTGTTACTTGCATGCGTTCTTTTTGTGTACTGTTTCAGTTGCAAGGAGTTGAACAGTTGCTTCATTGTTGTAAGGTAAGTCGATACTGTATGTAACTCAAAAACCAAACTCTGCCAAGGTAAAAGTAGCAAGGTGACTTTACTCACTTCCACTTTCAAGTAATTTCACCTGTGCTGCTGATGTTGTTTTTCCCGATTTAGTCAAGAAAGTGGTGGCGTACCTTTATTTAACATCATTTCCCTCTCGTATCGGAGTACAGCCTTAACTCGAAGGTCGTAAAGAACCCACCCACGCGGCTGAGTTTTTAGCTGGAGCAACCCTTCCTGTTGCCGCCATCTTAACAGGGTTGGGGCCTTGTATTCTCGGTTTATTTCCCGATCATGTAGTCTTATCGTGTCGTGAATAGCAAGTCCGGCTCTCGAGCGTATGATTTTGTTTTGCACGCTTGTGTGGCTGGATTGCTATGTCGTTTTCGTGCGGTAACAACAGCACAGTATATTTATCGAGTTCTTGTTTAGACATAACGTTGACGTGGCTTGCATCACCGAAACACATCTTATAAATACAGAAACCTTCAAGTTACCAGGGTATAATGTATATAGGAAGGATAGAGAAACGCAGACAGCATCGGGAGGAGTGGCAATTGCAGTCAAACAAAAATTAGCTCACTACCAGTTACCGGATCTAAACCTTCAAAAACCATAAACAGCAGCTATTAACCTGATATTAGAAAATACAGCTGAAATTTTACTTTACGCAGCATATAAACAACCCAATAAACGGATTCTAGAAGAAGACGTTTCCAAAATTTTCTGCGTAAATAAACCAACATTGCTAATTGGAGATCTAAACTGCAAACAGAAATTCTGGGGATGTAGAGCTGATAACCCGAATGGTACCAGACTAAACCAAATACTGACGAATCACAACATACAAATATCAGACCTACTTCCCTTATAGACCAGATTATAAACCGGATATCTTGGATGTCGTTTTACTTAAAAACTTTTAAAAACCTATCTATTAATGAATGAACTTGATTCAGATCATCTACCGGTAAGATTCTCCTTCTATGGCGAACCACTGCAACAATTAATTGAAGGCAAAATGGACCGGAATATGTTTCAACGAGAGCTTGACAAAAATATCAAAAACTTCGGATCAATTAATTCCACTAGCGATATCGATGAGGCAGTCAACCAGTATACTCAAGCAGTGACAATACGTATATAACCAGCAGTAACACCTTGGAAGCAAAAAAAAAAACGCACGGTATCCATACTCCAATCGAAATAGCAAACTTAATTAAACTAAAGAACAGAACCAGCCGTGAATGGCAACGCCCAGACGACCACACCTTAAAACGCGATATAATCAACTCACCCACCTAGTTAGGTTAAAATTGAACACTACAGAAATAATTTATGTAACAAATACATTGAAGAACTCCAGCCAAGGGACGCAACTATGTGGCAGGCTTACAAAAAATTATTAAGACAATCTAATATCATTCCCCCAGTAACAGCCAATGGCAATACATATTCAACTGACGAGGACAAAGCCAATCTTCTAGCATCGAGCTTTAGCATCGAGCTTTGAAAAAGTATTTAGACCCAATGAAGCAAACACCCCTTACAAAACCAGCAACAGGAAGTAATTGAAATAAACAATAGCTTCAATAGTCATCACCCCATAGAGATGGAACCAACTTCACCAGCAGAAATTCAGAAATTTATTTCAAAACTACCGAACAAAAAATCTTCAGATTCAGATCTAATAACAAATAGTATATTAAAACAGCTCACCAAAACGTCGTTGGCCATCCTAACATATATATATTTAAAGCTTGCCTTCGAATAGGATACTTTCCTAGTGAATGAAAACGCTCTCACATAGGTACTACCATTCCATAAAAGTGGTTAAGAAAAACACAGTCCGGAAAGTTACAGGCCAATAAGTTTACTTTCAACACTCTCTAAACTATTGGAAAAAAATATACATGAGAGGATTCAAAAGATAGTGAATGAACGTAATATCATACTCCATCGAATGAGATTTAAAAAAAAACACTCCTCAACACACCAGTTAATGAGAATTACCGAATTAATAGAGACATGCTTTGAGGATAAGAAATATACTGTAGCAGCATTTATCGACCTGCAAAATGCCTTTGACAAAGTCTGGCACCCAGGACTAAGGTACAAAACAATAACACTGGAATTTCCGGACTACCTGATTAACATAATTTCGTCCTACTTAAAAGACAGAACATTCTCGTTCAAAGACCAATATTGGCGGGAGTACCGCAAGGTAGTATATTGGTACCACTCTTGTTCAACAGTTACATGCACTACTTGCAAATAACTGACAATACTATCTTGGCTATGTTCGCGGATGACACTGCTGTCTTAACACAAAGTGAAAACCTCCAAGTAGCAGTGAACCATCTCCAAAGTAACCTAGATGAGATGTACAACTGGTATAACAACTGGCAAATTAAAATCAACGTAACAAAGATACAGACAAAAATCGTTACCCTAAAACAAATAAAGAACTTACCAATTATAAAATTAAACTAGAATAAGATTGAGTGGAACAACAAGGATTCAGAAATTAAATATTTGGGCTTCTACCTAGACACCAGACAAGGATGGGGCATCCATGTGAACAAAAAACTAAGTGAGTGCTATGTCAGGCTGGGTATCTATACCCGCTGATAAATCCAAAAACACATTTGCGTGTTGAGTGCACTATGGTAATACACAAAACAATACTAAGACCTATTTTAACATATGCCTGCCCTGTATGGAGAAATGCATCTAACACACACCACAGAAAACAAGTTCTGCAAAACAAAGTTACTCGAATTTCCGTGAATGCGCCGTAGTTTGGACGTATTACAATAAATACATAACTTTCATTAATAAGCAAAATTATATGTATTAAATCGAATAAATGTACAATGTAATATATCAGTAATCTAACCCTCACAATGTTAGTACCAGCTAATAATTAAGTCTCATAACAACCGAATCATGTATAGCAAAATCAACGCTGAGCTGATTAAACTATTATAAAAAAAATTAAAATAATTTTAAGATATTACATCACGTTAAACAGCCTCTTAGAGACAATACAAGTGAACTATGATTGAAGCATATGTGGATTACTTCAAGAGTAATATCTATTAGTGAAAAAAGATCAGTCGATATTAACTGTTGCTACTATGTGTAGTGTACCTACTCATAATTCATATAGTAACAGTCCTTTGCACTGTGATGTAATTATCCTTCAAAGAATATAGAGGTCAAAATGTTTACGAAAGTTAGTCAATTCGCTAATGATATTAGTATGTCAAAGATGAACTCGACTGTGTTCTTCACGGTTACAAAATTTTTTTTCTTTTAAAAATATGGACGTAACGCAACTAATTTAACAAAAATATGATAGAATATATTCCGTACCATATAAAACACGTAAATAACAGATATGGAATCTAAATCTTCTATTATAAAACTCAGGATTAGTATGAATAACTTATTAGATGTAATCAGTGGCAAGGATGGTTTCAAACACTATTCGACACAAGGGCAGACGATAATAACAAACAGGAAACGAAACCAAGAAGACAACGGCCATATAAAAATTATTATTAGTATAAATGAAGCTAAAGTAAGTACCCCAACAAAAACATAAAGTATTAACTAAATGTATAACATTATGGTGTTTTAGAAATAATCAATCGACTTTTCTCAAAAAGTAGTTCCAACCGTAGAAAGACAAAATCAATAGATAACTATGTAATAATACTCTAACAGTAACAAGAATTTAGACACGAGTCAAACTGTGACGTACGTACATTTCATTATTAGACAAAGGCTAGACACATGACTTTGGCAGAGTACAAAAATATATACGGAGCATGTTTAATACCCATCTTTGTTTTCTTAAATTGTAAACTTCTCGTAACTGCTCTTTGAAGAATTCTAGCACAGCTATGTGAACTGCGTCTAAAAAGATGTGACCCCTTAACGTATGGTGACAAAACTCACACACCAACAGTTTGGAAATGGATGTACATGAAGATCTTCCATAATAAGACCTTCAACATACAGTGTGATTCATAAGTATGGTCATTAAATTTAAGGGTTTGTTAGAGAACATCAAAGAGAACAAGTTTGCATATCAACTATACGTCAAAAATTAATAACAATACCTCACAATATTAAAACATTTAATTGCTTAAACTGGTTGATGGTCACTGGAATGAAGTTCTAGTTAGTTCTACGAACTTAAATTCACACATGTAGTTGCGATAAGATCGAATTTAGATACCATGCAACAGCAAAAAACACTTTTTTGGGTATTTCAATCCTTAAGGTGGGCATACACAATACGGTTTACCGGAAGGCAGGCTTTCCAGCTTGCAATCCGGAAGGAAAAAACCTGTACCCCCGGCGCAGGCATACACATTACGTTTTCTCGCAGGAGTTTGGTCAATCTGTTAAAGTGTTCAGAATAGCGAAAAGGTCATATTGGTAATAATATGATTTCGAAAAATGATCTTATGTTAATAGGATTGGCAGTTGCATTCTGCCGCAAAAAAAAAAACAACGAAAACAAGATGAAGCGCACACGTTCAAAGTGGGTGAAACAGTGGTTAAGAAATCGACTAGAGCATATCGACCTAATAAACGAATTACGATTGGAGCCGGTTTATTTAAACATTGCTTATTTTTTTATATCATACAAACAAGGCAGAGACCTGTATCGCTCGATAAATTCTGTTAAGAATTCATGGGACCACGTTCTCATATCGGTCATTTTTTATTAAATTATAGATAGATGATTGAACAAACCACGGCAAATATGATATATCGGGTGACCATAAATGGTTGTGATTTTTTTCTTAGGTTGGCACTGTTAATGTTGGTGGCACTGTAAGTCTATGTCAAATTCGAGGTTAGCAAGTTACAAACCCGGTACTACTGAATAAAATCACACTGCCATCAGCGTAACTCTCGGCCTGTACCCACAACTGGCACATACACGTTCCGACTAGTATGCGATAAGGAAATCCGGCAGGCAAAATTTCAGGTGTTGACAGTTTTTCGGGAGGCCGAGAGTTCAGGGCACGCCTTCCGGCCGATGTATCCACTAACGATACAGTTTGCCTTCCGGATTGCAAGCCGGAAGGCCTGCCTTCCGGTAAACCGTATCGTGTATGCCCACCTTTAGGTTATTGTGTTATTGTACTCTTACTGATTGCAGTGGTGCTCAAAAGTCTGCACCAGAACATAGCGAATTGTGTTTTTCAGCAAGGGATCAATTTTTAGTGCAATGCACTACTACCGAGGTCAGTATACTCACTTTTAATTTAATGACCATACTTATGAATCACCCTGTATATTATGTTGTACCTTAGATCTTCTCCTTCCGTCGTACTCTGCCTTCCTTTCTGTGCCATTTTTGCGTTCCAAATGCAATTGAATCGTTTTCATAAACAGCTTGCATTCGCATATGAATCTGCAACGGCTGAATACTTTCAGCACACAAAAATTAAGTGATCGCATATTGATCTTATTTAGACAGATTTTCGACATTTCGACTACAAATATGCTAAACAGGAAATGTAATTTTTCTCGAAATCGTGTTTTTACTTCCTTTTACGATAAAGGAAGTATTGGATTCACCCCAAAAATTCGAAATTGAGTTTTTAACAGATCTTTTAGAGTCCCCTGAACCCAAAAAAAAAATGTTTTTGTTTATTAGTCTGTGTTTCTGTCTGCCTGTGAACCGAATAGCTCAAAAACGAAACGAGGTATGGCGTTGAAACTTTATATAGGTACCTATAAGTTTTGTGTACTATCTAGATGCGACAAGCTTGCGAAGAAAATCGCATAACCGGAAGTATGGTGTTTACTGTGTATGAATTAGTCGGCCTATTTCCACAGTTTATATTATTAAATCGCGACGTTTCGGAAGCTAAATCTGCTTCCGTCATCAGGCGTAGTCTTGAGAAGGACTGGTTTTTGCACTTGGAGTTACTTTTTAACTGCACAAGTATTGACACACTAAGTTTACAATTAAATGTCAAAACTTGACATTTGATTTTTAAATGACATCGAACGTGGAACCTTTCGATTTGTAAGTCGGATGCTTTACCACTGAGACACCGGGGGATCTGATATACGCTTCCCTTTTTTGTGAGTAGTCTATTGCGCATGGTGCGTAGTATCGTTATTGCGCAGGTGTATTGCGTCTCAGTTCTTCGCGCATTATTGGCATCCAGATGGGTTTCATTTCTATACTGGCTTGGCTTATCGGTTCTTCTTCCAATGCTATGTAAGTGGCTTCTTTGAGCTTTCGTCGTGTTTTGTTCTCTTCCTTCGCCACTATTTGAATGTTGTCCCACTGGATTCTGTGGTCTTCATTCCAGACATGTTCGGCGATTTTGGATTTGTCTGTTTCGCCCTTTCGGATGTTGTTTTTGTGTTCCGAAGTTCTGACTCTTAGAGGTCGACTACTTTCGCCAATGTATGCTCTGCCGCATTCGCATGGTAGGTTGTATACACAATTTTTGGAACTTTGGTCTTCATTGTGTGGTTTGGTTTTGGTTAGTATGCCCCTGAGTGTTTTTGTGGATTTGAAGGTAGTGCGTATTTTGTATTTGTTGCCTGCTCTTCGTATTCTGTCCGAGGTACCTGGTATGTATGGTATTACCGCCGTATATTTAGGTTCTTCTTTGTTTTCGTTGGTTACCCTTTTCTTTCTGTTTAGGTTAGTTGTTATATCCGGGTAGCCATTTTCTTTAAGTGTCTGCGCGATAGTTTTTCTTTCTTTTCTCAGGTCCTCTTGGTCTGAGCATATCATCTCAGCTCTATCGTACACAGTGATTTTGAAGGATATAGATACAAACACAAGGTTCATCTAATGATCCAACATATCCAAGACATACTTTTTTGCTATCATCTCTTTCTCAAGCAAAAGAATGTGTATGTATTTATCTTTGTTGCAGTTACTTTACCAACCCTGAAGCAAAAGTACCAAAATTGAAATTGTCAAGATGTTATAGTTGTGACAGATATGTCAAACAGACAATTAATTTCAAAATAATGAGCACCCCATATGTACTGCAGAAAGTTTCTATGCGAATAGATTGAAAATTTTACATGGCAGAGAGAGGGCAACATTATAGCTACAATTATTCGTAGTGAGGTTATGGGCACTGTTATTAGTTTTATGCAAAGTTTTACGTTATTCTGTTAATTTGAGACTTGTGGAATTTTGTGGAGCAATGTGTGCACAAAAAGGACAAATTCATGAAGACATGGCAAACGTTTTGGGAATATCTTGTCCTCCATACACAATGGTCAAAAAGTGGGCAGCCGAATTGAAACAGGGGAAGAAACGGCATTGAAGATGATTCTCGCAGTGGAGGACCTGCTTCTGCTACCACTGAAGAAAACATCGATTTGATTCACGATACGGGCATGGCAGATCTGCGAATCAAGGTTCGAGAAATAGCAGAGGCTGTGGGCATATCCTATGAACGGGTTCAAAACATTTTAAGTAATGAGTTAGGAAAGTCGAAAGTTGTTGCGAGGTGGGCTTTTTGGCTTCTGATAATTGATTAGAAACGTGTTCGTTTTCAAACGTCGCTGCTCTGTTATGAGGCTGATCCTAATAATTTTATTTAAAGATTTGTTATCTACCACCAATGACACATAGATTCACTATTATCAGCCTAACTCAAAGCAGCAGTCGAAACAGTGGAAGCATAAGGGCTCACCACCTCCCAAAAAAGCAATGGTGGTGCCGTCCTTTAGTAAAGTGATGACTTTGGTTTTAGGGACGGGATGGGAATATTGCTGGTGGATTCCTTTCTTAAGGATCAAACCATAACAGGACAATACTACTCTAACTTTTTACATCAACTTCGTGAAGAAATTCAAAGAAAGCAAACTGAAATGCTAACGAAACGTATCCTACACCATCAAAATGAAGCTTTGGCGTAAACATAAACAGTTGCGATGGGTGAAATTCATCGGTACGGTTTTGAATTGGTACTTCAATGTTCCCTCAGACTTCCATCTATTTCTGAAGCTCAAAAACACCTAGGAGGGCAAAGATTTTTGTCCACGGAAGAAGCTGTAGCAGCCATAACGGGGTATTTTAAAAACCAGGACGAAGCTTTATCAGACTGGGATCACAGCATAAAAAGGGATTATATTGAAAAATAAATAAATAAATAAACTCCTGTGTTACGCTGTGAAGTTTTCAATCTCTCTTGAATTTTTCAAGTTTTTCCGAGTTAGATTTTATAACGTTTTTCATTTAAAGGTTGTTGTGTCACACTAAAAAATTAAAAATAGTAATATGGCAATGCTTCAAATTAAAATATTTCTCAACGTTGCAATGAAATTAAAGATACTTAAGTAATGCTTATCGTGAATATATTTTGTACATGATACATAATATGTGGATATACATATAATAAAGCACAAAGCTGCTATTTAAATATCAAATTTATTTGAAATATGTTTTTGTTTATAAAAATAACAGGGATTTACTACATATACTTACAAACTATTCTAATTAAAACAAGTTTTGTATTTTTATAATTGGATAATATCAACTGAAGCATATTAATACAATTAAAAAAGGGGTCAAATATAATGTACACCAAATTAAATCATACAAAAGTATTTAGACCCAATGAACCCAATGAAGCAAACACCCCTTACAAAACCAGCAACAGGAAGTAATTGAAATAAACAATAGCTTCAATAGTCATCACCCCATAGAGATGGAACCAACTTCACCAGCAGAAATTCAGAAATTTATTTCAAAACTACCGAACAAAAAATCTTCAGATTCAGATCTAATAACAAATAGTATATTAAAACAGCTCACCAAAACGTCGTTGGCCATCCTAACATATATATATTTAAAGCTTGCCTTCGAATAGGATACTTTCCTAGTGAATGAAAACGCTCTCACATAGGTACTACCATTCCATAAAAGTGGTTAAGAAAAACACAGTCCGGAAAGTTACAGGCCAATAAGTTTACTTTCAACACTCTCTAAACTATTGGAAAAAAATATACATGAGAGGATTCAAAAGATAGTGAATGAACGTAATATCATACTCCATCGAATGAGATTTAAAAAAAAACACTCCTCAACACACCAGTTAATGAGAATTACCGAATTAATAGAGACATGCTTTGAGGATAAGAAATATACTGTAGCAGCATTTATCGACCTGCAAAATGCCTTTGACAAAGTCTGGCACCCAGGACTAAGGTACAAAACAATAACACTGGAATTTCCGGACTACCTGATTAACATAATTTCGTCCTACTTAAAAGACAGAACATTCTCGTTCAAAGACCAATATTGGCGGGAGTACCGCAAGGTAGTATATTGGTACCACTCTTGTTCAACAGTTACATGCACTACTTGCAAATAACTGACAATACTATCTTGGCTATGTTCGCGGATGACACTGCTGTCTTAACACAAAGTGAAAACCTCCAAGTAGCAGTGAACCATCTCCAAAGTAACCTAGATGAGATGTACAACTGGTATAACAACTGGCAAATTAAAATCAACGTAACAAAGATACAGACAAAAATCGTTACCCTAAAACAAATAAAGAACTTACCAATTATAAAATTAAACTAGAATAAGATTGAGTGGAACAACAAGGATTCAGAAATTAAATATTTGGGCTTCTACCTAGACACCAGACAAGGATGGGGCATCCATGTGAACAAAAAACTAAGTGAGTGCTATGTCAGGCTGGGTATCTATACCCGCTGATAAATCCAAAAACACATTTGCGTGTTGAGTGCACTATGGTAATACACAAAACAATACTAAGACCTATTTTAACATATGCCTGCCCTGTATGGAGAAATGCATCTAACACACACCACAGAAAACAAGTTCTGCAAAACAAAGTTACTCGAATTTCCGTGAATGCGCCGTAGTTTGGACGTATTACAATAAATACATAACTTTCATTAATAAGCAAAATTATATGTATTAAATCGAATAAATGTACAATGTAATATATCAGTAATCTAACCCTCACAATGTTAGTACCAGCTAATAATTAAGTCTCATAACAACCGAATCATGTATAGCAAAATCAACGCTGAGCTGATTAAACTATTATAAAAAAAATTAAAATAATTTTAAGATATTACATCACGTTAAACAGCCTCTTAGAGACAATACAAGTGAACTATGATTGAAGCATATGTGGATTACTTCAAGAGTAATATCTATTAGTGAAAAAAGATCAGTCGATATTAACTGTTGCTACTATGTGTAGTGTACCTACTCATAATTCATATAGTAACAGTCCTTTGCACTGTGATGTAATTATCCTTCAAAGAATATAGAGGTCAAAATGTTTACGAAAGTTAGTCAATTCGCTAATGATATTAGTATGTCAAAGATGAACTCGACTGTGTTCTTCACGGTTACAAAATTTTTTTTCTTTTAAAAATATGGACGTAACGCAACTAATTTAACAAAAATATGATAGAATATATTCCGTACCATATAAAACACGTAAATAACAGATATGGAATCTAAATCTTCTATTATAAAACTCAGGATTAGTATGAATAACTTATTAGATGTAATCAGTGGCAAGGATGGTTTCAAACACTATTCGACACAAGGGCAGACGATAATAACAAACAGGAAACGAAACCAAGAAGACAACGGCCATATAAAAATTATTATTAGTATAAATGAAGCTAAAGTAAGTACCCCAACAAAAACATAAAGTATTAACTAAATGTATAACATTATGGTGTTTTAGAAATAATCAATCGACTTTTCTCAAAAAGTAGTTCCAACCGTAGAAAGACAAAATCAATAGATAACTATGTAATAATACTCTAACAGTAACAAGAATTTAGACACGAGTCAAACTGTGACGTACGTACATTTCATTATTAGACAAAGGCTAGACACATGACTTTGGCAGAGTACAAAAATATATACGGAGCATGTTTAATACCCATCTTTGTTTTCTTAAATTGTAAACTTCTCGTAACTGCTCTTTGAAGAATTCTAGCACAGCTATGTGAACTGCGTCTAAAAAGATGTGACCCCTTAACGTATGGTGACAAAACTCACACACCAACAGTTTGGAAATGGATGTACATGAAGATCTTCCATAATAAGACCTTCAACATACAGTGTGATTCATAAGTATGGTCATTAAATTTAAGGGTTTGTTAGAGAACATCAAAGAGAACAAGTTTGCATATCAACTATACGTCAAAAATTAATAACAATACCTCACAATATTAAAACATTTAATTGCTTAAACTGGTTGATGGTCACTGGAATGAAGTTCTAGTTAGTTCTACGAACTTAAATTCACACATGTAGTTGCGATAAGATCGAATTTAGATACCATGCAACAGCAAAAAACACTTTTTTGGGTATTTCAATCCTTAAGGTGGGCATACACAATACGGTTTACCGGAAGGCAGGCTTTCCAGCTTGCAATCCGGAAGGAAAAAACCTGTACCCCCGGCGCAGGCATACACATTACGTTTTCTCGCAGGAGTTTGGTCAATCTGTTAAAGTGTTCAGAATAGCGAAAAGGTCATATTGGTAATAATATGATTTCGAAAAATGATCTTATGTTAATAGGATTGGCAGTTGCATTCTGCCGCAAAAAAAAAACAACGAAAACAAGATGAAGCGCACACGTTCAAAGTGGGTGAAACAGTGGTTAAGAAATCGACTAGAGCATATCGACCTAATAAACGAATTACGATTGGAGCCGGTTTATTTAAACATTGCTTATTTTTTTATATCATACAAACAAGGCAGAGACCTGTATCGCTCGATAAATTCTGTTAAGAATTCATGGGACCACGTTCTCATATCGGTCATTTTTTATTAAATTATAGATAGATGATTGAACAAACCACGGCAAATATGATATATCGGGTGACCATAAATGGTTGTGATTTTTTTCTTAGGTTGGCACTGTTAATGTTGGTGGCACTGTAAGTCTATGTCAAATTCGAGGTTAGCAAGTTACAAACCCGGTACTACTGAATAAAATCACACTGCCATCAGCGTAACTCTCGGCCTGTACCCACAACTGGCACATACACGTTCCGACTAGTATGCGATAAGGAAATCCGGCAGGCAAAATTTCAGGTGTTGACAGTTTTTCGGGAGGCCGAGAGTTCAGGGCACGCCTTCCGGCCGATGTATCCACTAACGATACAGTTTGCCTTCCGGATTGCAAGCCGGAAGGCCTGCCTTCCGGTAAACCGTATCGTGTATGCCCACCTTTAGGTTATTGTGTTATTGTACTCTTACTGATTGCAGTGGTGCTCAAAAGTCTGCACCAGAACATAGCGAATTGTGTTTTTCAGCAAGGGATCAATTTTTAGTGCAATGCACTACTACCGAGGTCAGTATACTCACTTTTAATTTAATGACCATACTTATGAATCACCCTGTATATTATGTTGTACCTTAGATCTTCTCCTTCCGTCGTACTCTGCCTTCCTTTCTGTGCCATTTTTGCGTTCCAAATGCAATTGAATCGTTTTCATAAACAGCTTGCATTCGCATATGAATCTGCAACGGCTGAATACTTTCAGCACACAAAAATTAAGTGATCGCATATTGATCTTATTTAGACAGATTTTCGACATTTCGACTACAAATATGCTAAACAGGAAATGTAATTTTTCTCGAAATCGTGTTTTTACTTCCTTTTACGATAAAGGAAGTATTGGATTCACCCCAAAAATTCGAAATTGAGTTTTTAACAGATCTTTTAGAGTCCCCTGAACCCAAAAAAAAAATGTTTTTGTTCATTAGTCTGTGTTTCTGTCTGCCTGTGAACCGAATAGCTCAAAAACGAAACGAGGTATGGCGTTGAAACTTTATATAGGTACCTATAAGTTTTGTGTACTATCTAGATGCGACAAGCTTGCGAAGAAAATCGCATAACCGGAAGTATGGTGTTTACTGTGTATGAATTAGTCGGCCTATTTCCACAGTTTATATTATTAAATCGCGACGTTTCGGAAGCTAAATCTGCTTCCGTCATCAGGCGTAGTCTTGAGAAGGACTGGTTTTTGCACTTGGAGTTACTTTTTAACTGCACAAGTATTGACACACTAAGTTTACAATTAAATGTCAAAACTTGACATTTGATTTTTAAATGACATCGAACCTGGAACCTTTCGATTTGTAAGTCGGATGCTTTACCACTGAGACACCGGGGGATCTGATATACGCTTCCCTTTTTTGTGAGTAGTCTATTGCGCATGGTGCGTAGTATCGTTATTGCGCAGGTGTATTGCGTCTCAGTTCTTCGCGCATTATTGGCATCCAGATGGGTTTCATTTCTATACTGGCTTGGCTTATCGGTTCTTCTTCCAATGCTATGTAAGTGGCTTCTTTGAGCTTTCGTCGTGTTTTGTTCTCTTCCTTCGCCACTATTTGAATGTTGTCCCACTGGATTCTGTGGTCTTCATTCCAGACATGTTCGGCGATTTTGGATTTGTCTGTTTCGCCCTTTCGGATGTTGTTTTTGTGTTCCGAAGTTCTGACTCTTAGAGGTCGACTACTTTCGCCAATGTATGCTCTGCCGCATTCGCATGGTAGGTTGTATACACAATTTTTGGAACTTTGGTCTTCATTGTGTGGTTTGGTTTTGGTTAGTATGCCCCTGAGTGTTTTTGTGGATTTGAAGGTAGTGCGTATTTTGTATTTGTTGCCTGCTCTTCGTATTCTGTCCGAGGTACCTGGTATGTATGGTATTACCGCCGTATATTTAGGTTCTTCTTTGTTTTCGTTGGTTACCCTTTTCTTTCTGTTTAGGTTAGTTGTTATATCCGGGTAGCCATTTTCTTTAAGTGTCTGCGCGATAGTTTTTCTTTCTTTTCTCAGGTCCTCTTGGTCTGAGCATATCATCTCAGCTCTATCGTACACAGTGATTTTGAAGGATATAGATACAAACACAAGGTTCATCTAATGATCCAACATATCCAAGACATACTTTTTTGCTATCATCTCTTTCTCAAGCAAAAGAATGTGTATGTATTTATCTTTGTTGCAGTTACTTTACCAACCCTGAAGCAAAAGTACCAAAATTGAAATTGTCAAGATGTTATAGTTGTGACAGATATGTCAAACAGACAATTAATTTCAAAATAATGAGCACCCCATATGTACTGCAGAAAGTTTCTATGCGAATAGATTGAAAATTTTACATGACAGAGAGAGGGCAACATTATAGCTACAATTATTCGTAGTGAGGTTATGGGCACTGTTATTAGTTTTATGCAAAGTTTTACGTTATTCTGTTAATTTGAGACTTGTGGAATTTTGTGGAGCAATGTGTGCACAAAAAGGACAAATTCATGAAGACATGGCAAACGTTTTGGGAATATCTTGTCCTCCATACACAATGGTCAAAAAGTGGGCAGCCGAATTGAAACAGGGGAAGAAACGGCATTGAAGATGATTCTCGCAGTGGAGGACCTGCTTCTGCTACCACTGAAGAAAACATCGATTTGATTCACGATACGGGCATGGCAGATCTGCGAATCAAGGTTCGAGAAATAGCAGAGGCTGTGGGCATATCCTATGAACGGGTTCAAAACATTTTAAGTAATGAGTTAGGAAAGTCGAAAGTTGTTGCGAGGTGGGCTTTTTGGCTTCTGATAATTGATTAGAAACGTGTTCGTTTTCAAACGTCGCTGCTCTGTTATGAGGCTGATCCTAATAATTTTATTTAAAGATTTGTTATCTACCACCAATGACACATAGATTCACTATTATCAGCCTAACTCAAAGCAGCAGTCGAAACAGTGGAAGCATAAGGGCTCACCACCTCCCAAAAAAGCAATGGTGGTGCCGTCCTTTAGTAAAGTGATGACTTTGGTTTTAGGGACGGGATGGGAATATTGCTGGTGGATTCCTTTCTTAAGGATCAAACCATAACAGGACAATACTACTCTAACTTTTTACATCAACTTCGTGAAGAAATTCAAAGAAAGCAAACTGAAATGCTAACGAAACGTATCCTACACCATCAAAATGAAGCTTTGGCGTAAACATAAACAGTTGCGATGGGTGAAATTCATCGGTACGGTTTTGAATTGGTACTTCAATGTTCCCTCAGACTTCCATCTATTTCTGAAGCTCAAAAACACCTAGGAGGGCAAAGATTTTTGTCCACGGAAGAAGCTGTAGCAGCCATAACGGGGTATTTTAAAAACCAGGACGAAGCTTTATCAGACTGGGATCACAGCATAAAAAGGGATTATATTGAAAAATAAATAAATAAATAAACTCCTGTGTTACGCTGTGAAGTTTTCAATCTCTCTTGAATTTTTCAAGTTTTTCCGAGTTAGATTTTATAACGTTTTTCATTTAAAGGTTGTTGTGTCACACTAAAAAATTAAAAATAGTAATATGGCAATGCTTCAAATTAAAATATTTCTCAACGTTGCAATGAAATTAAAGATACTTAAGTAATGCTTATCGTGAATATATTTTGTACATGATACATAATATGTGGATATACATATAATAAAGCACAAAGCTGCTATTTAAATATCAAATTTATTTGAAATATGTTTTTGTTTATAAAAATAACAGGGATTTACTACATATACTTACAAACTATTCTAATTAAAACAAGTTTTGTATTTTTATAATTGGATAATATCAACTGAAGCATATTAATACAATTAAAAAAGGGGTCAAATATAATGTACACCAAATTAAATCATACTTCCCTAGCGCTGTTCACCAAAAAATTTAATAAACATCAAAAAATCTTAATGGAACCCGAATTATTATACTCCGGGAAATGGGAACAGCACCACTAAAATAGCTATGTTGCGTATTGTTTTACCATTGCTTACATTTTAAATTCCATATGTCTATCGATTTTACTAAATGTTCACCAAATTTAGAACGCTCAAGTTATGCGTCCGTGCCGTACATAATACATATTTGCGCTATTAATTTATATTTAGTCTCTCGAAAAAACTACTTGTGCGTCCAATAATTATTCTGTTACTCCAAAAATGAAATAAACTCGGGCATTTCTCCTTGTCGCTTCCAGACAAACTTCTTGCAGGCTTCAGCTTTCAGCCACACACTGTGCTTTGTAGCTTTTACAGTGAGTGTAACCAGTGTATTGCCGTATGAAATTACTTAATAAGTTTCATTTTCATTTTTGTTTTGTGAATTTTGTGTTGGATTTTTATATATATATTGATTTATTTCCAAGAATTCTTCAGACTTATTTCTATGTCCGCATTTATAAACGACACCGAATAAAAATGATAGATTTTTCTTATAAGTGATATCTAAATATGAGATTTATAATTCTTGTTAGTTTAGGCTAACAAGAATTATAAATCTGGGAATACTTTTAAAATTGAATGTGGTATAAAATATAGTAAACATTGTGTATTTTTTTAAACAAATAGTTTTTTTAACTGCTAAATAATATAAGACACTGATGAAAATTAAATATCTGGGTACCATGTTAGAATTAAATGTGGAATAAAATTTGATGAACATTTTGCATTTTTAGCCAACAAAAGTTATTTTTAGGAACAAATAATATAGAGACTAGCATGATATCAATATTTGGTTGTCGCTCTAAGATTATGTATTTTCTTAATTTTGGTGAGCATTTCGTATTTTTGGGAAACGAAAGTATTTTTGGGAAACGAAAGTATTTTTTGCACGAAAAGATTGGGTAAATTTGGTAGACTGTTAAATAATACCCATTAAAAAACAATACCATTATAAAAAATACTATTTAACAAAAATAAGAGGAAGAGCAAAAAATAGTAGTTTATTTATCTAGAACGAAAAGTGACATTTTAAAGGCCAAGGACGGAATTACTTGCGAGGACCTTTAAAAACACTTTTCGTTCGTGGTGAATACAACAGTTTATTTCATACTGCAAGTTTAATGAATTTTAAATAAAAAGTTGTAAATCGTTTCAAATTTAATGTTAACAACTGACGTATAATTTTAAAGTACTTGAACTTTAATATTTTACTTTAATGTACTAAGACTTGAATGTTCCATTTTTTGTACTGGAAGTAATCCAAAAAATGCCATTTTTGACATCAGTATGAAATAAAGGAAATTAAGAGTTTTTCGAGTCTTTTTGGAATATTTACAATTTTTTGGCATACTTTGTATGCAATGTGCTATCAACATTTGGGAAAAACTCTAAATTTTCAAATGATAATATTTTATTAATGGACTTAGTTTTATTTAAACAAAATTACGAAAAGAAAAGCTTTTTATAGTGACACAATCCTGAAAGGTTACCAAAAATGCCATGACTGTTTTTGGAAATATTCATAAAATTGCACCAATATATGCAAATGGTTCAGTTCATTTGTTGAGCAGTATATATTTGCAAACCCACATGGTGGCAGCTTCTATTTAAAAAAAATATATAAATCGGCTTGGTGGACGTTTCAAAATAGGTGCCGAAAGAAAACTTTTCACATGCTAAATATATAGATATGTATACTATCAAAAAAATATAGCAACTGGCGCGGAACCTTAAGAATTTTAGCGCAGGTAGGTTCGTATATACCTACACCTACCTGTACACAATTCGGTTGGTCTTGTGAGTTAGGATCAAACGGCATTGATTCATTTAACCTGCGTATCAACACATGGTTACTATTTAAAATGGAAAACTCCACCTTCAATGCTGCACGAAGATAACTTTTTCTGAAGTTCTGTGCCGGTTGCTATAGCAAACATGTATGTACCAGCGCCTTCATAGTAAACTAAGCGGTGAAAATACCAAGATACCTTAATTTTCGAAAATTTTGGTTGTGCCTTGTTTTCTTCTAATTATTGTTTCGGTATCGCAGATTATTTTTCTGAGCAAGACCCATATGCTCATCCCATTCCTCAATCTGGTTCGATTTATTGCTTTATGAGCTTTGTTTAAAGGTGCCATCTTAACTTGTCGTTAAAATTGTCAGTGTCATATGACAGGAGCTTGTTTGAATTTGTCACCATAAAGAAAGATATGAATGTGTATGAAGAAGTTAGAAGATTAGAAAATGTGTAAGTTCTAATAGATCTTTATGTTCAAAGTTCGTAACATAGTTGATTTTTTACTGTTTACTGTTGTCACTCGAACTATTTTTTCTGTCAAGAATGAGGAAGTATAAAAGAGTTCTAGATCGACCTCAAAAATTTAGTTTTCTTAGGAAAAAGTTAGTTTTGTTAGTTTTAACCAAACTCCATAGTTGAGCTATTCTTCAGTTTTGTAACAACTTTGTTAAATACAATTTTTCATAAAAGTTAAAAATAAGAGTCAGTACTTTGCTTAAGTTCAATATTACATTTAAATTTATTGTTAACGTTTTGTATGCTTTATCATAAGTTTAATCACTGTGACTTCCTAAGACAAGTAAAACTTTTTATCAAGAATGACTTTTTCCTGAAGAATAAAAAATTCGATAGTTTACAAGAGTGTAGTAATACCTACCCCATCGGGAGATGCACTATATCTTGGTGTGCTATTTTCCTCATTTTCTAATAAATTTTCTTGTATTTTTGGACAAATAAGTGGATCAATTCCCAATTTCTGCTTTTTAGTAACTGGTTGTAGAACTAGATAAGCAACAATACATATGAATTGAATATATAAAATGGAATTATATTCTTGTTTTTGTTAAATTGGAATAATAAAATCCATTAAGTAGTACTGACTGTTTTTTATATAAGTACATTCTAACAATGTTGTATAATAATCTACCCAGACAATAAGTAGTCGCAGTAGTTGCAGAAAGTGTTTCTCACTTTCGTTTTTTAAACTGTTGGTTGTGCATGTCAATTTGACTTTATACATAGCTTCAAATATGATACACATAAGTGGTTAATTTTTCTTTTCAAAATGTTGACAACAGAACAGAAAACTCAAATTGTTAAATGGTTTTATCGAGGTCATTCCACGAATGAAATCGCAAATAATTTATTTGTTATGGCATACGATGTGACAGTAAACACCAGTTCGGTCTTCAATGTTAAACATTTGTTTGAGGAAACTGGTTCTGAAAATCCATCATATAAGTGCTCAAAGGAATGGAAGCCTCAAAATGAAGAAGCTGAAATGCGGGAAATTATGGTTCGCAATATGATAACAGAAAATGACACTTTGTCAACAAGCACCCTTGCAGAAAATCCAGAAATTAATGCCGGAAAATCAGAAGTGCATAGACTACTTAAAAGGAATGGTTTCAAGTCTTTCAAAGTTAAAACGACACAAGAGGTTTTCACAGCCGACCATGGTCGTCGAATGGAATTTTGTGAAGATGTGATGGATAGAGTAAACAATAATTATGAATTTCTTAGAAATATTCTGTTTAGTGACGAATCGACTTTCCTGTTACATGGTTGTCATAATTCTTCGGTAGTGAGATACTGGTCCAAAGAAAACAGTCACCAAACAATAACTTTAAGAACTCAATACCCCCAAAAACTTCACGTTTGGGCTGGTATACTGGGGGACACCATTATAGGATCATTTTTTATTGACGGGAACCTCAATGGCCAAAAGTATTTGCAACTGCTTGACAAGCAAGTGATACCAGCAGTTCAAGGCTTACAAAACATTGATATGGCCCACATCTGGTATCAGCACGACCGACGTCCTGCTCACAATGCGGCTAAGGAATATTTAAATCAATATTTCCTCATCGTATTATTAGCACCACATGAGACATAAAATGGCCACCAAGATCTCCTGATTTGTCCCCAAATATATATTTTTTTTTTTGCCACAAACAATTTATACCCATCAGCATCAACGATATAACAACGTGGATGAGCTCTGAATAAAACTTCTTGAAGCCTCTCAAAATATCACTCTTGCGATGTTAAGAGAAATTAGACCAGAATTTTATGATCGCCTGGGATATTGTCTGGCTCAACAAGATGTTTTTGAACATTTAATAAAATGAACTTAGCTATTTGTTATTCATTAGGTTAATATTGTGTTTGTTAGAATTTAAGTATAATTTGTATCGTGTAACTATTTTTGACTTTGATTCCGTATTTTATTACAAAATCAGTAAAAACTAGGAATTACTAATTATTTTCCGTTGCTTAGTGAATTAAAATATTTGGTTCGGCTAAGCAAAAAATGAGAGTAGTAACTAAGCGCCAAGTAATGCATTGAAATGCTCGTATTCAAAATTTCTGGGGACACACGTATATCCCCCGCAGACCTCGGTGGAATATAAACTGCACCCACTATAAGATAAGTTGGCTGACAGGAAATTTTTACAAACAAGTGTTTAACATTAGTGTTAGTAACATAAATACGGCTACTGCAGAGATGGTTCCGAACAGCTATCAAAACACCACTACCTCTACTAAAAACACTAGTTTCACTATTCCGATCCTTCCTGAACACAGTGTAGTTCGAGAGTCCCATTTCATTGTCAGAAATGTCACTCTGCAACCATGCCTCAGTAAAAATTATTAAATCATAATCACTATTGGTAGTTACTGCAATTTGTAACTGTAATTTGGCCCGAAGGCCACGAGTATTTTGATAGTACACAGTTAGTAGTTTTTTGAGTTACTACGGGAAGTGGCATCCACAATTGTAGGAGCACCATTTAGGTATTTGATTGTTTTATTAGTAACCCCTTCCTTATTAAACCGCTCAATTTTAGCCTTATTATTTTTAAAGTAATCTGTTTGCGCTCGAGTCTGATCAGATTTAATTTGCACATTAGGCACTGCAATTTTATTCTTGTTTCTTAAAATATTTTTTGCTTCTTCACAAGAATTCAAAATAATTTCTAAACGACGTAGGTATTATACTATATCAAATTTTCCTAACCTAAAAAGTTTCAAGTTATCAGTATCCCCTTCGATATCTCAACAGTTCTTTGACTGAGTTTTTGTCTACGTGGGCTTTTTCTGAATAGGAGTTACCATGAGGTTCTTGAACGTTGAAAAGTATAACATTTTTATCTCGCTGTTGACGTTAAAACATTTCTGAGATCAAAGCCTTGTTGTGACCCATATCCAGCTTATTTGCACATTCATGACATATTGTCACCATTGATCAAATTTACTCTCAAGTAGCTGCACTTTCTTAATTAACTCTGGTACATGAAAAACACCAACCTTACATGGTTCACAAAAGATTAGCGTTTTCTCTTACTTAACTTTAAGCATCTTATTTCGGTTTCAGATATTTCTCCACACTTTTTGCACAGCTCTCTTTTACAGCCATCACATGGAAATAGTTGATCATCTTCTTTATCGCATTTAAAGCATAATTTAGTCATACTGAAATTAGTAAACAGCCGACTTTAAGGTTATGTGTTTACACCTAAAATGTGAGTTTGACATTTCTTGTTCATAACAAGGTGCAATAACCAACATACGTTTTTGAAAAACAAAAATAAGCATGCTGTGTTCTATATCTAGGGTGCTGTGCTAGTAACTGCAAGAAAGATAGAGTATATTCATATTCTGTATTACAGAAGAAGATAGCACGAAAAAGGGATGTTACACATCTTGGCACATAAACGTATGTAATTTTTAAATGCTATACTTGTATCTATGTCATTCAAAATCACTGATCGTACAGGCATCTCACCACACCTAATTTCACACTTTTGTGATGATTGGAGCCGAAGTGTAGGTACCTACCCGTGTGTGTAGGTTTCCTGTACACACTCGTACCGAATATGTTCTCATTCCTGTGTACTAGTACATCTAGGAATGGAAGTTTGTTATCTGACTCCATTTCCATTGTGAATTTGATAGAGGGTGCGCGGCTGTTAAGATGTTCTAGAAATCCATCCAATTTGTGCCTGCCGTGTTGCCAGATTACGAAGGTATCATCCACATATCGAAGCCATATCCTTGGTTTGTCTGTGAATTCGGATATCGCTTGTTCTTCAAAATCTTCCATGTATATATTGCTCACTATAGGGGATAGTGGGGAACCCATAGCCATTCCAAACTCCTGTAAGTAGAATTTATCTTCTACTTGGAAGTATGTTGTTTTGATACACATCGTCAGTAGTTCCATAATCGTGTTTACCGAGAGTTGCGTGCGTTCGTCTAACGTTTCATCATTTTCCAGTCTGCGTCTTATGATAGTTAGTGCCGCGTCTGTGGGCACATTTGTGAATAAGCTCACAATGTCGAAGCTTACCAGGATTTCTTCGTGGTTAGGTTGGATGTTTTTGATGGTTTCCACGAAGTGCTTTGTATTCTTGACCATGGATTGTGTTTTTCCCGTTAAGGGAGTCAATATTTTAAGCAGGAAGTGGGCTAGCGGGTGACAAGGAGAATTCCTTGAGCTCACAATTGGTCTCAGAGGGATACCTTCCTTGTGTATTTTTGGTAGACCGTATAGATGTGGTGGTTTGCTGTAGTGAGGAGTAAGACTAGTTCTCTGGTAATCGGAGAATTCCTCTTTGTGTTTGAATAGCGCTTTGTATATCTGCCGTTCGATTGATGGCGTGGGGTCTTTGTTGATTATTTTGTATTCGCCCCCATCGATTAGTTCTTGGAGCTTACTAATGTAAGTTTCCATATCCATTACTATAGTTGCATTTCCTTTGTCTGCCGGAAGAATCTTGATGGATGTGTCCCTTTTCAGGGAAGCGATTGCTCTCCTTTCGGAGTTTGAAATGTTAGGTCTTGATCTTCTAGAAGAATCTAGGATTAACCTGACCTTACTTCTATATTCTTCGGCTTCTTCAGGATCTAATTTTATAGCTGTTTCTTCGACTGCAGTTATTATATCGACTTTCGGGATATACTTTGGTGTTACGGCAAAGTTTAGGCCTTTATCCAGAATCTTTATTTCATTTTCGTCCAACTGTCTTTTAGAGATGTTAATGACAGTGTTCTTTCAGTAGTTAGTAGTGTCTGGTTCTTTCTTTTTAATTAGCTTTTCCAATTTCTTCCTGTGAATTTCTTTATGATGTTCCTTGGTCTTGGAATAACTGTTTCTGGTAGCAGCATTTATTCTATCAAAGTCTTGTTCGCTCACTCTATTACGAATGGTTTCTCTAATCTTGTTAGATTCTTGTTTTAGCTGGTGCTTTCTGAAACGGTGATGTTTAATTCGTTCTTTGACTAACGCTTCGCTAGCTCTCTTTGCGATCTGAGATGTTCTTCGGCTGTGTATTGGAATTTTGATGTTAAGCCCTGTTGGAATCACATTGTACTCACGGGCTTTGCAGAGGAAGGTTAGATGGTTTTCCTCAAGTGCTAACTTGTTCATAGATGTTTCAAGCTTTCTGAATAGTTGTTTGACTTCGGGGCCGTACCGAATATCTAAATTTGATCTGAAAGTATTTTGTAACTGTGGTCTCATTGTGTATGAATTAGTCGGCCTATTTCCACAGTTTATATTATTAAATCGCGACGTTTCGGAAGCTAATTCTGCTTCCGTCATCAGGCGTAGTCTTGAGAAGGACTGGTTTTTGCACTTGGAGTTACTTTTTAACTGCACAAGTATTGACACACTAAGTTTACAAGTTTTGACATTTAATTGTAAACTTAGTGTGTCAATACTTGTGCAGTTAAAAAGTAACTCCAAGTGCAAAAACCAGTCCTTCTCAAGACTACGCCTGATGACGAAAGCAGAATTAGCTTCCGAAACGTCGCGATTTAATAATATAAACTGTGGAAATAGGCCGACTAATTCATACACAATGAGACCACAGTTACAAAATACTTTCAGATCAAATGTTTACGTTGTCGTAATTTATTCTGTGATCTCCTGGACCTATTACATGTACTGCGATGGCTGATTTTTGTGTGTTTCCAAGTCGTGTGTGACTCTGGTGTTTGTTTACTCGACATTGGAGCTTCTTCCCATCTGTCCGATGTAAGATTTGCCACAAGTACATTGGAGCTGATAAACACCTACTGTATGTAGTCTGGGAAAAAAATCTTTGTTAGAGGGTATCAACTGTTCGAGCTTTGTTATTGTACCATAGCGGACTCCAATGTTTTTCTTATCTAAGACCTTTCTTATTCGGTCGGTTACTCCGGCGATGAAAGGAAGACAAGCGTAATTAATAAGTTTAGGTTTAGGTTCTTTCGGTGTTGTGGAGTATTGGCACGCTTTCCTAATGTCTCGTCGACTGTAGTCATTCCTGTGTAATGCTTCTTCCACATGTCTCAGTTCTTGTGGCACGGCATAACCCGGAAGAATCTATTATTATGGACAACGGCCGTGAAAGCCTGCATTCAACTGTTACACAGTCATCACCCCATTTGCTGACTCGGCGTCCAGGGGTTTCAAGCATCGACGCATCCTAAAGAATCGACGACTTCGCGTTCATGTTATTCGTGTGCGCGGAATTATTTTATACCTTGCGCTCGTGGACTTTGGCTTTGCATGAATAACTGAACTTTAAGTATCTAGCTAAGGCATTTTCCCATGCACAGTGGGCAACTATTTTATGTATTTGTTCGTATGTATTTTTTGGTGTCTATGTTTTCTCACAGATTACATGTATTCGTGTAAACTGTTGGGTTTTCTTACTGGTAATATTGGCATGTGTAAGTACAATATTCTAGGTGACAACGAGCTGACCTCATACAATATTAACTTTTACCTTTAGCCACACTGACGATGCTGATAGAGGTTCATAGCTCACCGACTGAATAAGCTAGCGACCCAGGGCATTGTAAGGTAGAGTAGGGCTAGGCAAAAAGCCGAGTTGTATCCGCTATACTCATAGCGGAGTTGCAGTGATATGAAGTAACAAATCCTGTGATATATCATGTAAGTGTAGCGTTTTATTACGAATATCAATTTTAATATCGCACCTCTGTAGATTAACGTTTGGGCCTGATGGTAAAACCAGTATTGATTTTGAAACATGCTGTTTGCTAAACTATAATACACTTCTAAAGATAAAGATTATTATTACTGCATATATTGCTTTAGCTTGATCAACGTGATATACGTTTTAGGTAAGAAAGAGTCCTGACGCAGTTTTACTATTGGCGTTTAGAAAGTGTTAGATTGCAATATAGATATGAGTTAGGAAAAACGTTTCCGTACAAATACAGTACACCAGTTGTTCTGTAATAAAAATCTTTAACATACTACAGCTCATACTTTAAAAACCGTTAGGTTTAGAGGAAAAATGGTTATACGAGAAATTATTTATTTTATTATGGTCCACACTTTATATTTCAACCTTTTTTGTATATCTGCAACGGTTAAGGAATTATACGCCTATGAACACATTTTAAGCTTCTATGATAATTATTATAATTTATAAAATTTATAAATTAACTTATATTCTTCAATATTCTTTCTAATATCTGTAATCTCTTATCTAAGATTTGTATTACCTCCAGCACCAAGAGATAAGCAACCCAGTGGCGGTATAGCAAAAGAAGATAATCTGGATGCACTAAAGAATAATTTACTTACTTACAGATAACCCAATTCCAATTTTATAAAAATATATGTAGGTAGCCTTTTGTATATACATACATTCGTTTTTCAAAGTATTTTTCCATTTATAATAAATTAATAATAATAATAGCGATTCTCAAACAAAGTTTGAGCATGAAGTGTCTTTAGACTCGAATTCAATTATTCGTCAAACTCGGCCCTGCATCGTGAACCTTTGGTGATCTCAAATATAGAAATATCACTTGTGGAGTTGCTTCCATCAGATCTAAGGCAAAAAATATCTCGTTTGAGTTTTAACTTTTGATTTGATATATTTAAGAATGAAACACTATTAAAAAGTGGTCTAAGTTAAAATCATGCTCTGTTAAGTACAATTCACATCGCTTATCAAAAGTATCACTAAGGGTTAATGTTATAGCATCTCCTGGCCCAATATTATCTTCCCTCCAAACGCTAATAATATAATATTCCTTAATTTTCACTAAATCCAATAACCTAATTTGCCTCATTCACATTATTTATAGAGCAAAAAATTCTTATTTTAATTTGATTTCCATGGTAGCAAAATACAGAAAAATTAGACCTTAGATGGCTAATGGAATTTTAAACTCAATTACACACAGAGATAGAGTTAGTAAAAAGGTATTGAATGATTCGCATAAATTACGATTGATTACATATTACAAAAATTTCAAAAATAAACTGAAAAACTTAATTAAAATTGCTGAAGATAATTATTATAAATCAAAATTACATGCGGCCTCTGGCAATTTAAAAAATCTGTAAAGGGCTTTATCCAGAACTTCCCTCGCGTGTGAACGTTGTGATACTAAATAATTTTTAAAATCTAAGGCAACTAGGTGTAAAAATATCTTCAGGTT